>JASSUY010019738.1:28293-39025 GCA_032466535.1 Forpus xanthops
TGCTTGCTTATCCCTCATCAACGAGCACAATAAAGAAATTGGCTACTAATGTCGGCGCTGACGTTTTTGTTCCTTTTTTTTTTTATATATATAACAAGATTGGCCTTTATAACAGTGCAACACCAAAAAAATCAGCATTCTCCAGATTGCTTATCAAATACTTCCTACTTCCCTTAGCTACTTCTATTAATTACCTACTAAAGCGTACAAGCAACCTAGGCACATCTGAGAAAAGAGAAGGGTTCTACTCCCACAGCTCATACTCTAAGATAAGGAACAAAAAGAGATAAAACAACTGAGGAATAATGAATGATAAATTATGAGATTTTAGCACAGCAATGAAGTCTTAAAAAAAAAAAAACTGACTGTTCCTTAATTGTATATTGTTAAGCTTGCAAATGTGGAATTATACATGGGTACTACAACGGAATTTTATTTCTTACCAAAGAACATGAACTTCCTATTTAGCATGAAGTATAATTAAGAGAAATCACTTCTTACCGATATACATTAAATAGTCATAGACCCCTTCTACAGTCATCATTTCCATGAAGTAGTTCTGATTTTGTCGTCTTTCTGTATTCTCAGACCAGTTTGCGTTATTCTTGAATAAATCACTGAAAAGCTAAAAACAGAAAAATCAGACTAAACCCAGTGCATTCAAAGGCAAAAGGATAACCACCGGTTCTTTGGGTTTGTATTTTCTTTTTTAACTAGAAGTAGCTTTCTTTCAGAGCTTTCAGAGAAAAAAAAAGTATTTATTTCTTTTTAATAAAAAAAACTTCATTTTCCAAATGGGGGACAACAATCTCATTAAACTATAATATTTCACATATACATGTAATTTCATATATACAACCACGTTGCATTAAAATAGTCACATTACATTACATATTGGCAACATGTGACATGTTGCCAAGATACTCAACAAATGAAACACCTGAAATCAACAAACCAGCAGGGTGACTGAGACATTAATTCATGAGCCCTTTTGATTCCAATACATTCATGCATCTAGACTTACCCCAGGTTTTCATTCCTTTGATGCACCCCATTCTACCAATGAGGGGCATAAAGGATAAGGAGCTTGTCAGCCTTAAATCACAGAAGAGCCATATGAAATCCAATTGTTCCTAAAATTTCTCTTTGGCTACCACTTAGGAGGAGGTTACCCAGAGAAGTTGTGGCTGCTCTGTCCCTGGCAGTGTTTAAGGTCAGACTGGACAGGGCTTTGAGTAACCTGGTCTAGTGGGAGGTGTCCCTGTCCATGGCAGGGGATTGGAAGAAGATGATCTTTAGGATCCCTTTCAACCCAAACCATTCTTTTTCCCCTGCCAGCTTGATTATTTATAGTAAAACCTTCAGAAATCTTGGGGAGTTACTGAAGTTTTGGTTTCTTTCAATTTATTCCATTTCCCATTTTACTCCTTTATACTTCTATTTTCCCATGTTATCGCCACCACAATTCCTCCATTTCCTTGACTTTATGTTCTTCCCAAAAGATATCATTATAATACTTGTAAAATCCCACAAGGCTTTTCCCTGCATCCCATTAAGGAGTACCACCTAGGAGGTACCCCATACCACCTAGGAGGTACGCCTTCTGTCCTCCCCCAAGTCTGTGGGAGCCAGCAGATGAAAAAGATTTCTCTGAATCCTGAGGCTCCTCACATTTAACAGTACTTAGCAATCAGCATTAACAGTTAATTTTAAATTATCTTATCCCAGAAAGTGTTGATGTAAAGATAAAAAAGAATTTATACAAAATACTCTGCATTATGAAGAGAAAGTTCAAAAGTTTATGCCATGCTTCTAAAAATACAACCCAGAACTAGAAGCAAATGCAACATAATTATAGCGTTGCCTTGTCTGAGATGATTGCTACTGGCATGGATTTTTCTGCATTGCTCTCAAATTAAAAATAGTTCCAAGCAACAGGAAGTAATTTGCTTATATGTAGCTCACTTACTGGAGCGCAGTTCTCCCTGAAATATGTAAGCATAAACCATATACGAAACACAACAGGCTCCGAATCTTGCAAGCCTCTGAACAGAATGGTCTGCATTCTTAGGAAAAATTACATCAGGAAATCTGGCAAGACGCAGGTTTTGACTCATACTTCTTTAGGGTTACTCTTTTGTTACGTGCTGAACTGCTGGTATTATCTTCGCAAAGTTCACTCAAACTAAACAACACCAAGTTATTACATAAATTACATGAAAGAGCCAATATGGTTAATGCACTGGTGGATGACTGGTATCCAGGAAAAGTAACAAATCTAAAAAGAACACATAATTATTCACACCCGCTGTATGAAAGTGTCCCTGGTATGTTGTTTAAAGAAACCTGTATAAACTGAAGTCTATATCCTCCTTTACCCCGAAACTAAGACACTAGGAAAATCTAAGTTGAATTACTCTAATTTAAACAAGAGCCTCATTTATTTCTTAGATACACCCCATGACCTGACAGAGGCGATACATACTGAGCCAAATCAAAGCAGCACATTGTGCAATGTAGATATAGGTTCAGAGGAGTGTGTACAGGCAAAATTAAATCATTAACAGCAGTCTGGTAGGTGATCTATAAAAAACCCTATCAAACATGAAGGCCATCCCAGGGCAAAGCTTTTTAACTTTCAAAAGTTATTTCAACTTCCACCCAAACCAGAAGCAGCAGAGGCACTCTGGGGCCTAACTGGGATGAGAACCTGCAGTCTGCTCTTCCTGTTATTTAAGTTTTTTAGAATTAGATTTAGATAAGATATAAGGAATAAATTCTTCCTTTTGAGGGTGGTGAAGCACTGGCACAGGTTGACCAGAGAAGCTCTGGCTGCCCCATCCCTGGCAGTGTTCAAGGCCAGGCTGGAGAGGGCCTTGAGCAACCTGGTCTAGTTGAAGATGTCCCTGCCCGTGGCAAGGGGGCTGGAACTACATGAGCTTTAAGGACACTTCCAACCCAAACCATTCCAGGATTCTTTGATACCTCTGGACATGAATAATCTGTCTTACACCTTAAATGTAATGGTTCATTGATCATTGTCAAGCTTTGAAAGCTCAAGACTCTTGCATGTGGCATTTCAGAAAGCAACAGCATGGGAATGAATGCCAGGATTACGAAGCCAATGTGCAGTTTTCATAAAGTCTACACTTTGCACTAATACAAGCATGTATCCTTCAGTCATTAGCAATGTGTTTCTGAAAGATGTAGCAGTCATAACACAAAGTGGCTTTACAACTGTTTAGGTGTTTTGCACTTTCCAGGATTTTGGCTCAGAGGAAAGCCAAGTGATAAACATACAATTGCATATCTAATGTAAAAGTTAAGATTATATTCACAATTCAGATAAGCACAGGATTTTGCTTCTAAACATCTCTGCACATAGTAACATTTGAGACATGATACAATGTTGTAACTAGAGTAAAGATAGATAAGCAACACAAACTCCAGTGATCTCATTATTCACCTCCTTAAGATTAAACAGTAACTGTGATTATAACCATGAAATACGCTTAAAAGGCTTTCAATGAGGAAATTCCATGGATTGGTACCAGTTAATAATGGAAGCCAAGCCTCTGAAGTAAATGAAAGATAAAAGGCCTGTATTAAGAAAAAGACCAAACAGCCTATATACTGTACCTCAAGGGGAAAAGCTAGCAAACTAAGTATGAATGCTTACAGAAAGTGCCTAATACAAAAAAGGTGACTCAACGGTTAGTTAGTGCATATGCAAATACACACCCATACATTCCCAGCAGAGGTGTGAAGTTTATAAAAGGCAATACCATGATTATGAACAATATCCACAGCCACAGGCATGAACTTTTCCACTGTTTTTCCTGTACATCTGCGAAGCACAGGTGACTATACCAAAACAGTAAGAACAAAGAATGTACAGTGTCTGAACCACATCACTTGGAGTAATGAAAAGCAACAGTGACTTTCTCCAAGTAACTATACATAAATGCCCATTATACTGTTTGTGTTCCAAAAACCATTTCATTCCTGTTGGCAGGTCATCACAAGCCAGCAAAAGGCCTTTGTAGGTGTATTTTGTAAAATCTGCATCAACTGAGAAGTCTTGACCTATTCTAGCAAGTCTGACAGAAGTATGTTCAGAAGACAATCACACTGCTCACAGACCTTCAGAACAGAAACACAGCTGGGATAGCCAGAAATCCTGTTGGTACCCCTAGGAGAGGGGAGCAGGGTTGTTTATTTGCTTGTTCATTTTCACCAAAGAGGTCAGCAACTCTTTCAATCCAGCGGATCTGATACAGGATCAAACCAAATTGCTATTGGCTGTACTTAACGGTTGACTACCCACATTCACTATGTGCTTTTAACTGTCTTTCCACCAACATTCAAATACACACACACCAGGAATACCCAAAAGGAAGCAGTATGCAGAGAATCTTTCCAAGAAGTAGGCACATTCCTGATTCAACTCAGACTTTCACCTGCCTCCACATTCTTTCAGGCATTTCTTATTCAGGCTGTTGCTGAAGACGTAGCCTGGGTGTACCCTATTCACGGCAATAGAGTTGGCAGCACAAGCACTGGGGAACGTGTACTGTACTCTCAGCAAATTCCAACACATTGATACTAGAATAAACAGCCCTCCCTCCTCAGAGCAGCCTTCCAGTATCTGAAGGAGGCCTACAAGGATGCTGGAGAGGGACTTTTCATCAGGGATTGTGGCGATAGGACAAGGGGTAATGAGTTTAACTGAGGAAACTCAAGTTGGATACAAGGAAGAAACGCTTTACTGTGAAGGTGGTGAGGCACTGGAACAGATTGCCCAAGTAAGTGGTAAATGCTATGGATTTGTCGGATAGGGTCCAGAGGAGGGCTACAGAAATGATCAGAGAGATGGAACATCTCACCTGTAAAGAAAGGCTGAGAGAGTTGCCCTTGTTCAGCCTGGAGAAGACTCTGGGGAGACCTTATTGTAGCCTTTCAATTCTTAAAAGGGCCTTTAAGAATGATGAGGAAAGATTTTTTAGCAGGGCCTGTTGTGATAGGACAAGCAGTAATGGTTTGAAGTTAAGAGAGGGGAGTCAGGACGAAAGAAAGAAATTCCTTATAGTCAGGGTGGTAACATACTGGCACAGGTTGCCCAGAGAGGTGGTGGATGCAATATACATGGAGATACATTCAAGGCCAGGCTGGATGTGCTTCTGGGTAATCTGATATAATTGAAGATGTCCCTGCTCACTGCACTGGTGTTGGACAGCCCGCTGAAGGTCCCTTCCAATCCAAACTGTTCTATGATTCTATGATTGACTCCATACAGGTAGCTCACAGAATTCTGGCATAGACTTTTAGCACTCATGCACATCAGCAGCAGTTAAGAATGCCAGGCTGCTGCACTGCACTTGTATCTTTGTGATTAAGGCATGTGGCATAACAGAAATGAAACTACAGAACTGAACAACTGAAGTCTACGCCATGTGTATTTCGGGGGTATAAAGGAGTGTTACCCCAGTCTACCTTTGGTCTTGCCTTTGTACTGAACACCCTTGGTGCCTGCATTCGAAGACAGCGCTTTTCAGTACAGTTTCATCTGAAATAAACTCAGTTAATGAGTTCTATGACAACTCCCTGCATGAGAGAAAATGCTGTAAACAGACATGATCAGATCTACCTTCAAAAAACATCACTAATCTGAACTAGAACACAGCTTGGCAGATCAAACCAGTGTGGCTTACAAATCAAATCCAAGAAGTGACAAGATGTAAATGGCACATTGCCCTGGCACTGGTACAAAGCTTTTCCCAAGTGTAGACTGACTTAAGAAAGAGAAAACTGTCTTCCAAAGAAGGTGCAAACACCCCAACACATCAGCAAGAGGGATGAATTTCACAATGTGCGTGGGAAGACTCAGCAGAGACCCTGACACAATACACATCACAATCTAGGATATCAGATCTCTAATAATTAGTTATTGATTGATTGAGTGCGTGCACTCTGGCTAAACTGTCAGATGGGGAATTAGCGAGAAAGCAGTCTGCACATGAATTCCTTACGCATACATGTCTCTGCTGGTCAAAACTGGTAGTATAATTTGAGGACAAACAGTTCATAGATTTGATCATTGCAGCATCTGTCTTGCAGCATCACCCTAAGGCAAAGTGTCTTAAGTGCCTACCATTAAGTAATAATTATAGCTCTGCAGGAAATATATCAAAATCTGAAACTTTTCATCCAGTTACAGCCAATGTCTCCCCCAGACAAAACAGACTTAATTTGGGAAAGAACAGAAAAAATCTAAAATATATGTAGAACCAATCACTTGTTCATAAAACAACTACCTAGAATACCTTAGAAAAACAATGAACTCACTTTCACAATAGATAGTGAGGAAGGGAGAGCTGGGGCTAGTCCCATCTTTTCTGCTCTCTGCAAAGAAAGTCATGTCATAACAAAAGCACCTCCTACAGGATAATCAGTACAGTAGTACCAGCAACAACTTGGACTGACTACAAACTTGTGTCTCCAAAAGAGTGCATACACAGTTAGTGGTGATAAGGAGGTTTTTCCCCACAACAGTATTTCTGAAAATGACATTTGAAAACAGAAGGCAGTAACGATCTGTGTTGTTTAAGGAAAACTTAATATTCCAGAAGGGAAGTTGAAGTGCAGCCAGCTCTTTGCTTTCCTGGGATCACCTTGGTTGAAAAGAATCAGCAAAACCTCATTTCAGAGCTTGAATTTCTGTACACATGTTCTTTTACAAGAAGAACATACTGACAGTTTAGAGAAAAAAGCTTATATTTTAAATGAGCAATGCTACATACATTTTTTTTAACCATGTACAATTCAAAAAGGTTTTGTACACCTCTTTAAAGAATTAATTTTGATCCCTCAGTAAAGTTTTTTAAAGCAAAGTACAGAAAGAACACTGTATTCACAGGAATGCCTCAGTACAAAGCTTATTGCTCAAATATGTTACTTAAATATGTTAAATGCATTTAAAACTACCAACTTCAGTAGTTCTTGACAGACCATAGTAAAAAACTACCTGATTGTTCACACCGTGCTGTAGTACACTGTCAGCTGTTTATAAAATACATCTGAAGTATATATGCATACACTGCTTCTGGCACAAGTCACAACCTCTACATCTGATTTTTAAATCCGCTGATACATTTATACCCCTTTAATTAGACTGCAATAGCAAAATACCTTAACCTTGGAAATGGTGTCCAAGGTAAGGAAGGACTTGAAATGAAAGCAACTAATTTTGCGTGTGCACATATGTGAGCTGATGCTACAGTACTGGGCTGTAGTAATTCAGACTTCATATTTAGAAGACGAAACCTAAATGAATGGCTAAATTTAACTGCCATTATACCTGATCAGTATAGATGTTTTATAGCTGCAAATGCTATAAATATCATAACACTATAAAAATATCTATGGTAAAGGAAATCAAGAGGTCCACTTTCTCAAAAGCCCATCACCAACAAGAACCATGAAGGGATGGCTGGGCTTCTAGCTCCTGTAAGGAAAGAAAAAATACAGACAGCACTTTTCAACAGTATTCTTCAAGCCTCTATTTTCAACTGAAAACAAAAAAAAAAAAGTTCAGGAGCTGGATGCAGTTTCTGTACAGGTATTCACTCTAAATAGATTTCCTTTTGTGAATTTGCCCAGTCTCACCTTACAGCTGTTTAAGCTGCTAACATTCACAACATCTCTGGAAGAAGAGTTCCGCAAATGTACTAACCATTGCAAGAGCTACCACTTACTGCTCTGAGCCAGGGTCCTACCATCCCCATTTAATGCCTTAGCTTTTGCACTAGAAGAGAGAAGGAAAAAAAACCCTGAACAATCTTTACCCTGTCCTCTCATGCTGTGCATTACTCTCTAGACTAATGCATCTCCAGTTTATCACTTTGCAAAATGAAGTGTCCCAGCTTATACAAAATCATAAAACTGTTTATATTAGAAGGGACCTTAAAAATAAAGCCCAACCATTAACCTAGCACTACCAGGTCCACTGCTAAACCATGTCCCTAAGTGACACATCTTTTAAGTATCTCCAGGGACGGTGACTCAGCCACTTCCCTGGGCAGTCTGTGCCAGTGCTTGATAATCTTTCCAGTGAAGAAATTTTTCCTCATCCAATCTAAACCACCTCTGCTGCAACATGAGTTAATTTCTTGTCATTCTATCACTTGTTACTTGGGGAAAAAAAGACCAACATCCACACAGCCCAGTTTCAACTTCTTTTCAAAGCAATCACGATAACAGGAAAGCTTCTAGTACTGAGTCTTTTAGAACCTTTCAAATGGCAAAATGTATTCACATTTTATTTCAAACCACATCAACTCCGTAACATTGAGCTTGGGTCTCTGAAATCCTCGTCCAGAAACAGTATTCTGCTGTAAATTCCATAAATACATTAACAACCTAAAGCAGTCTAGCATAGAAATAGAAAGACCAGTATCTTTTTAAAGCCCCTGAAAGTAACAGAGGTCTTTCAAGTCTTACCAAGCACTAGCAAAAAATATAGGAAGACTAAGAAAGGAACTATCTTTTCCTATAGTCCAGTAAAAGGTTAAAATTGGAAGTGCTGGGATTTAACTCTGGCAATGTTAGAGAGAGAGAAACTATATATAAGATATAAAATTAATCTGTTATGCATGCCAGACACCAATGAACTGTATACTAACATTTTAAAGGCAGATAAATACCAGCATCATGACAAACTTAGCTTGTAGCACTTAGAAAAGTCATACTTCCATCAAACACTCAACTCTTCACTTCAAAAACGAAATTCACTCATAGCATTAAAACATTCCCTGTTTCTCACCTTTGCTTTCCCTCTTCTTTTCTCTGCACTTCCCAGGCTCTCTACTCTGTATCCTCATCTTGAAAACCAATCAGAATTGAAAAGAAAACCCCATCAAAACAAAAAACCACCAAACCTCAAGACCTACAATCTCGAAAATCATTGACTACAATACTTACAACACAAAAGATGACAAAGCTCTCTGCACTATTATTTTCTCTCTTGTGTGAATAGATACAGATAGGTAAGTTATATTTGTGCTTTGTCATGTTTTTTCTTTGCATTTTCAAAATATGGTCATTTTCCCAACACCCTGAAGTAGGGAGGTGAGATTATTTACTCTACCTTCTTCTTGTTTTCAGAAGTCGGACTCAAAATGGTAAGTTCAGGTCTACTTGGTTTAGGCTTCGGAGATTCACAGGAGTTGATAAAATTCGTGATGAATGGCTCCAAATGCTGACCTTTCTGAAATAAGACATGAGTGGCTTGTCACTTCAATAATTATAGGAAGGCGGAAAGACCAAAAAAAAATCCAACCCCTCAAACTGAGTTTCCAAACAACTTTTTGATTAGTGTATAAGTTAGTAAGCACATAAAATTAGTTACAGTTAAAACGTTAGCAGCCTGGAAGCCTCACTCACCTCTTTCATCAGCTTTCCTGGAACAGATTTTATAATTTTACCTATAATTAGAAGCAGACAAACAAAAACTTTTATTATTATTATTGCCTGATCTTAAAGACATTTTGCTCTGCTATGTTTTATACATTCATTGTCTAGTACTGAATTGAAAAAGCAAGTTTTTTAAAAACTCTATTTTTCCTTCTGATCTGGCACAAATAGCTATGAAAATAAAAGTCTCCCACATATCCAGCTTATAGCTTAGTACTCTTCAAGAAAGATACCTAAAATATGAAAAATAGACAGATGAATACCTAAATACATTTTTTTTTTCTAAGAATAAAAGTACTCTAGATCTACCTTTGTAATTTTTAGAGCTTCAAACATAAATAGCTGTAGCACCGTAACAGCAGTATTATGTGACAGCAGAATAGCTTGTTTTCTGTATTTTTCAACCTTTATAAACATTTATCACAAAAAAATGAGACTCTCCTCTTTCCCTGGTAATAATCAGATCATCTGGAGAGAACATGGATCCAGTCTTGAAAACACTGGTGCATAAAGTTTTACGAATTGGACAGACTACAGCTGTGGTCTTAAAAATCAGCTCTTCTGTCCTGTTATGGCTATCAAGACACAGCACAGTTAACTCTGAATGCTGAAAAATGAAAGTGTCTAGGATTAGTTTTATTTTAAGCACTACATTTACAGTAATAGTTTCTTATCTACATGTCATTAAATCTGGAACTTACACTGGAAAGTATGTACAATGATCAAATGATAACAGTAAGATAGCTCATTCTCCCAAAGAGCCTACTTAAAATGCCAAGACTTGTTAAAATGTTTTGTTGTTTTTTGTTGGGGTTGTTTGGAGTTTCTCAGGAAGTGAAGGATCGTCTCGGATGTGAGATGCATTACAGTGAATATTATTATAAGCTTTTTTTTTTTTAACAACATAGTTGGATCTATAGGGGAGATCTGAAACAAAATGAAACCATTTAACTGGAGGATGACCACAAAAATATCTCATTTAACAACGGAGTAAGCACACTAAGACAATGATCACCCCAGCAGGTTCACACCAGGAGCTGATTTTAACCAAGTAACACCCTGTCATGGGTTCAGGAGCAGCAGTCATCTTTCCCCTTTAAGTAGTAGCTGGTGAGCACTGTGTTTTGGATTTCTTGGCTCGGGAACAGTGCTGATAACACCAGTGTTTATAGTTATGGCTTGGTGTGTTTAGGCTGGCCAAGGACTTTCTGAGTTTCATGCTCTGCCAGGGAGGAGGGGAGCTGGGAAGAAGCCAGGCGGA
>JASSUY010019740.1:3629-21448 GCA_032466535.1 Forpus xanthops
CTGGGGAGCGACTCTTCATGAGGGACTGTAGTGAGAGGACAAGGGGTAATGGGTTCAAACTTAAACAGGGGAAGTTTAGATTGGAACTGAGGAAGAAACTCTTTCCTGTGCAGGTGGTGATGCACTGGAATGGGTTGCACAGGGAAGTTGTGAATGCTCCATCACTGGCAATGTTCAAGGCCAGGATAGACAAAACCTTGAGTGACATGGTTTAGTGTGAAGTGTCCCTGCCCATGGCAAGGGAGTTAGAACTAGATGATCATAAGGTCCTTTCCAAAACTAATTATTCTATGATTCTTTATTGTATTTAATGATCTACACACAGTAGTACAACATAACTTAAAGGGAACTGGACCAACTCAACACAGGCCACCTTTCAACACTTGACCGCCTCTCCTACAAGAAGATTGATAGTCTAGGTGCTCACATCCCTCTCCCTTGTCAAAATGCATCACTCTGGGTCACATATGAAGCAGTAGGACACAGAAAGCACAGATCTGAAGGCACATTGCAAAAATGCACTGGTAGTAAGGACTGCTAATAAGAAGTCATACTAAACATGGAAATAAAATTATTGGCAGAGAGGGAACTAAATATCCATCACAGATGACTTTTAACAATAAATAATGCAAGCAGCACCTAGCAAGGTGCATGTGATTGCTCCTGGTGGTAAAAGACTGACAACTACTCAATATTCTGCCCCACATGTCCCTCCACCTCTAGACAGAAAAACAATTGCCTCCCTCTGCAGTTTCTCCCTCTTGCTCTCTGGGAGGAAATATCCAACAGTCTTTTCTATAGCTACACAGCATAGTAAGGGAAAGGGCAGCAGAGCCCTTCTCAGCAAATAGGTCCATCTGGGAGGGCGAATCCCAAGGATGCAGAGAATGGAGGCCACTTCCATGGATCCACTAGTAGGACTCCAAACAAACCAGGTTTTCCCTTGTTATTCCTCCTCCCCTCCCCAGGAGCTTAGTCTAATCTACCTCCAGCAGTTTGATTCATATGCACTCTTAGAGTTTAGGAGGTACTATGGACTATTACAGTAATTCACCAGAAAGGCAGAAGGAAACAATAAACCAGTCTCAAAACACACACAAAAGGACATCCTCATTGCTCATCAGTAAAATAGCTTCTCTGTCACAGGAAGAGGCAATTGCCAGGCTTGACAATTAGCACTTTGCACTGCAGTTCAGTTCAGAGACTGTCATTTCACTCCCACCACCAATCACTGGCAGAAAGCAAAATTCAGCCCACAGCATAGTCAGGAATATTCCCAGCATTCAGACCACTATGTTTTTTTTCCTGTGCGGTTTAGCTTGCCATATAATTACCAGATACCATGCAGATTGCTTGGTAGCCTATGGAATAACCTAGGCAACAGAGCAGGAGAGACTTGCTGCTTGCCTGTATGTGTGACCATCCTCCTGTATGCAGTGGGGTAGGGGAGAGGAAAAGAGGATGTCCTGTGACTGAGAATAGCTTTTAAGTATATATCATGCATTCATTAGCTTTTTTTACCCAAGAAAATGACCATGTAAGTTAGCAGCAG
The DNA here is from genome assembly GCA_032466535.1 of Forpus xanthops. Lineage (NCBI taxonomy): Eukaryota > Metazoa > Chordata > Aves > Psittaciformes > Psittacidae > Forpus > Forpus xanthops. The sequence goes on from JASSUY010019740.1 coordinate 5,182, forward strand.
TGTAATAGGATGGTTAATACAAAATATTCTTTAATCCAAATGGTAACAAAAATGGGGAATGTCCAACAAAAAGGGGAAACATAATGGGTCACATTCAAGCGTCGTTTCTGTTTTAACCAAACAGAAAACCTGACAAGAAGAGGCTGTTTTATTTTGTTTTGGCTTTTTTTCCTACTTATTACTTATTTGTATACTTTTACTTTTATTAAGCACAGGAAAAATTTTACCTAAACTTTATCCAAATATCCAACTATCTGTCCAAAGCAAGTCAACATTTCCACCTCACAATCACAAAGATAATTGTGCTTATAAGCACATTTGATTTTAAGAAAAAATTATTCCAAACATGCTAATGTTTCCTTAATTTTTCTGACAACAACTTGAAGTCATTTCCATTTAAACTTTCAGCTTGCTGGAAACCAGATGTCCACAAAGCCCTGAGCAAGGACAACAGGCAATAAAAGTGCTCAGAAGTCAGGAGGTTGAGCAGAAATGTCACCAACTCTGTTGACGTTGCTGGAAGAGGAGCTTTTACAACTGTCAGTGACCCACCTCTGTCCAGCACACGTTGTTGCTGACTGTCAGGCCAGTTGTAAGATTTTAGCTCTTTGGGTCAGTGGCTCACATCTGCAGCATGGGATTCCCATTCCAACACACCAACATCTGTTCTGTATGCTGGCACCAAAGTTCATCCCAGTCATACCCAGTCACTTTTTCAGATCTGCTGCCATACACGCAGCGAGTTGGCTACAAACCTAAAAGGGCCATGGGGTCTGCTCAGCTTTACTTATTTTTGGTTGTTCACAGTCTGAAATCAAAATTTTGGTTCCTCCAGAAATTTTGGTTCATCACAATCTCTGCCTAATCTCAGCAGAGACTATTGGAGCAGTGCATTATATCCCTCCAGCACACACTGGTCCTCTCTTGCAGTACCTGCACCACTTCCAAGCTGAGAAAGCACAGTTGTGTAAAGAACAATTTATATTCAACTGTCAACTAAAAGGCAAATATATATCCTTGAGTGACAGAGTGTTGTCTCTTTCACCAACGTCTTACCTACAGCTCTTTGATTCTTTATATGTAGTAGCAATAATAAGCATACTGCACTCAGGCCTATGGTCAGAGTAGATGTTGAGTGTTCAGATCAAGAGGTAAAATTCTAAGGAATAGAACTTGAGAAGGTTTACTGCAATATTATCTGGCCAGGAAAAGACACTCAGTCACCAGAGATCAGGTTTTTTTCTACTAAAATGGAATCTTAATGTATCTTCAGAATCCCAAATCATATAAAATTAGAAAATTAAATTCTACATAATTCAAATGAAAAAAAAAAGAAGCGATTAATGAAGCAGAGTAAATATTAACTTTAGAATACACAAAAAGACTTAAGCCTTTCTGACCTTGCTGATTACAGACAAATGCCTAAACATTACAACTAAAATATTTACAACTCAAGAATAGAGTGCCACTTATTAGCAGGAGTACTACTACTGGAGGCTATAGTTACTGAACATTTCAGTTCAAGAAGTCTGATAAAATGTAATCCTTGGGATTATCTAACGCTTTTATTTTTTAATTCACAGCTCTGTTTAGTGGGTTTCACATTTTTTTACTGTGCTTTGAATTTTAATTTGTGAAAGGTCAGATCCTGAGCAGGATGGAATTTCAGCTATCATTAACAATATCAAGGTGCCAGAAACATGTTCAGGTAGTTATGTTGTGAGACCCTTCTGGGAAGCTTAAGACCACTGTGTTACAGAACATATTCTGCTGCATTGCAGCAGAATAAGTTACTTCTAGGGTTTCTTGTTGACAGCATTACTGCTGCACCAGAATGCGGGATGGTTTTCTGTGATAGGGTAGTTGTTTTAAGAAAACAAACTTCCTCTCTGTCTGGCTTCAGTCTCTCCAGCAAGCCTCACAGAAGTCTAATGGTGTTGCTCAGTACAACCTAAACCTTAGCAAGGTTCTTTGGACTGTTAAATGATGACAGAATTCCAATCCTATTTTAAAGGAAGTCAGCAATGTGCTGGCACAATGGGTCACTGATTTTTCAAAACCCTTTCTCCCTGAAATAAGGGAGAACATAAGAGATGACTGAAGGGTTTGCAGGATCAAGCAGCTTCTAAGAAAAACACCAGATAAGCTTAAATAGGAAGAGATTTAGCAGCTCTGCAATTTGTAGCTATTAAAATGAGCAACATCATTCAGAACTTTATTCATCAGATTTGGATAGGAAATCATGACTTTTGCCCTTGCCAAAGAGCTTGAGATAAACTGTTAGCTGAAACCTTCCAGTAGAAAAGTTTAGTTTCCGCAAAGATTCCCTTCCCTCTCCCCCTGCTTCAAAACAAACAAGTTAAAGCATTGTGCAGAAGTTTCTGAAACTCCTCCAAAAACTAGTTGAAATGTTCCATTACAGATGAGCAATGAGGTTTCTTCTGGTACAGATTTATACTTTGCCTTAATTCTATGATGCAAGATACAAAAAGCGCAATATCTTCTCTAATGTTCTATCGGCACCATGCGATACACCTTGTATTATTAAAATGCTTCTGTTTTCAAGTATTTTCAAAGAAACTTTATTCCATAAAAAAAAAAAAAGTATTTTTATTATTCTAGAAATTCTAAACACCTCTTGTGGAGACTGGATTCACAGTTTTTAACACGTCCAACACCTACAAGCGACTAAGCACATTTTACATTTAATCTAGCTTGCTAGTTAAATGTCTCTTTCTTGAATCTGAAGGTACACAGAGAGGAAGTCCTTTCTGTGCTTTGCAGCAGGGAGGCAGCATAATCCATTAAACCTGACCACAATTTGAACCAATGATCTTACACCCTAGCCCAGACTCCAAAAAACACCTTTTGTCATCTATTTACACAACCAACAACTGCTGTATTTCCATATTTTAGTTACCTGAAAAGCAACCAAGGACAGTGCTTGAACTCACACTCCAGATAAATCATAGGCCCTGTGCAGGCAGAGAAGTAAGGGCTGTGTTCACCACTCAACTTTCATTTAGAAAATAAGAGGTAATAATCCTTGGCCACCTATAGGTAATGGCAGCAAGCTGGTTACACAGAACAGTACTTTTCATACTGCTTTGCAAAGGAACAGGCAGGAAAAGCATTGACAATGTCATCTTGACATCAGAGGAATGAATGAGGAATAAGGAGCTGAAAGAATTGGACATAAATGGGAAGCTTCTTACACAATCAAGAAATGTAAAAACATTCTCCTAATGTGGAGTCCATGTTCTCAGATGTTTTCATCACCAGCAAAATTTATTCAGACTAAAAATAAAAGTATATTTTTATTTCCACTAACAAAACCAATGATTAACCTTGGTTGAACAGTTTCAACATCTACGGTCATTTCCACACCAAAGAATATATATAGAATCAGGGCAGACATTTTTCCCATCAAATAGGAAGCTGATTCAAGAAGGAATCAGTACTTGGAAAGTCCTTATGCCATATAGCCCAGGCAGTTCAGACAACCTTGAACCCTAGACCACAAAAAGCTGTGGGAGGGGACTGGGGAGAAGTCCAGAAAACCGTGGAACACTGTAACACTGTCCCATGATTTAAAACAACAATTGGGAAATGCGCCACTTACAGGAAGAAGAAAGCACAACGAAACAAAAAACCACCTTCTACTTTGTCACGTTGATCACTTTTTCTTAACCGACCATTCTTTCAAAGGTGTGTTCTGCTGACATTTGACAGAAGAGACAGTTTTATGAGTAAAGGAAAAGAGTCAGTAAATGTCTTTCCTATTCTTTTGCAGACAATACCTTTCTGTCACTCAGTAAGCCATTTTCCATTATCACTTCCACAGTAATGTAGAGTTCCTCTTTTACTCCTCACACAGAATATTCATCATTTATAGATAACCTCTCTCAGTTGTTCCTCTTCATCTCTTACTAACAAGATTCCCTCCAAATCTCCATTTATCTTGGGGTTCATGAAATTTTCATGTCATTCTTTCTTGTCCAGAAAGACATCTGTTAACTTTCTGCATCAAAGTGACAGAGACTGAGAAAAGTTCTTCCTGAAATTAATTATGTCAGTTCTTCAGCTCTGGAATTTCAAACTGTAAAGCTCAGTACTCATGATATTTTCCATAATATCAATCACTTTAGTTCAAATGCTTGTTTCCTAGGAAAAGGAAAAGAATATTGAACTAGAGAGGCCACTTTCTTCCTACCATCATAATGCCCTTTAAAAGCCTCTTATTCAGAGCCTTTTTGTGTTAATAGCTCATTGACCACTTCTTAACTGCACCCTCTTTTTCCTGCCTTACACAAGGCCTCTCTTCCCTCCCCCAACCTCCCTTCTTTTGGTTCAAAACTAAAAAGGATTTTTGCTCAAAACTCCTTCATATAACAGAAGCACTGTTCTTTTCTAGGATTGTTTTCTTCAGAAGATTGGGAATCAAGGCTGATTTCCACCCCTGCTACTGATACTATACTGTACTTCAGTGGTGATGAACTAGAAAAATTTAAATCACTCCATCCTGAGATGGAAAGTTAATACCTTTCTATACTATCCTCTGTACAGAAGTACACTAAAAAAACCCTGCCAGTGTGTGCTAGGTGTCATTGGGAACTGAAAGCAGTCCTTCCTTAATGACACTGAAAAGGTGCTTACCTTATGGTCATAGCAAAGCTCATTAGACATGCCATTAGATGAAGCATAAGGTGAAACAGCTACATTAATATTTGTCCTTTTTTTTAACACCGATCTTGCATTTCTGCTGTAAAAAGTAAAACCCCACCAGATGCTTCACATTTCCCAAAGACCCCCTGCATGAGGGAATTAAATTTGGCTAGATTTCTGCAAAAAAAATGGAGACTCAAACTTCTGGTTAGAATGTTTTGTTGACTATCAGAGTCCCAGTGGCAGGCAGCACATGCATAAAGCAGACATAGCATAATACCTCTGGGTATCTGACCTATACTCCCAGCAAACCTCATTTGGAAAAAACTGAGAGCAGGAGCTTGTACTACCATCCTCTGTTTACGAACTCTTGATGAATCTTACTTCCATGACCATCTGCCTTTTGAAACCATCTATATTTCCGACCTTCAAAACATTCAGTGCAGTACATAATTATACTGCCAACAATGCCATTAAAGTTATTTGCATTCAGACCTTCTGCATTGTTTCTTCTAACCCTGAAGTTCTTGTCCTGACTAAAATATAATTCACAGATCTCTTTTCTGAATGAGAATATTTAATTCTAAGCACATCACTGCACACATGCATGCATGGGAATATTCTTCCCAGTGTTCATTACTCTGCTTTTACTAACAGAGAATTATTTTGCCATATCTTTGTTCATAAATTTTGGACTGTGAAATCCTTCAGTAACAGTTTTAATTTTATCTTCTTTTGTATCAAGTCTCAATTCTCATTTCATTTATCCCTTTTCCATATCATTAGGAGTGTACAGCTTCCCCATTGCACAAAGTGATTTTTAATTCATCTTCGACATCATGCCGCTTAGATGAACATCAGCAACAACTCAGTTACTACAAAAACCTCTGGCTGAAATCAACCAAAACCATCTTTAAGTAAACTGGCTATACTACAATATCCTGATCATTTTCCTTAACACATTCCTTGGATTATGCCACGTTTAAGAATCATAACTTCTCCCCAGAACAACACATTACAAATGAACAGATGCATATTTTGATAGCAAGCAGCAGCTCTTTGCACTGGTTTGTTTTTAAACACAATGATCATTAGCTCAATTTTTCATTTTCTTTATTTAGAAACCTTGATCGAGCATCCCTGATACAGGCACTTACCACTCACCCTCTTTTTAGAACTTTATTGGTTCCCTTTTGGGAAAGGAGGAATAGGCCTTCTTTTACCTCTCTTTTCCAGTAAGAGGGACTTGTTTTTTACAGTTACGGTAAGAATAGACTGTTCTTTATCAAATTATAAAAATTAGCGAGGAAGAGAAAACAGCAAAAATATGCTGAGGACACAGTAAATTAAAAGTGGCCAAGGATGCATGGCTTAGAAAAACAATACAAGTTTAAATTACCTCCTCGTACTCTGATGCTGACTTTTGACAAGCTTTGTATATAGAAATCTACTGAGGTTTTTGGGTTTCTAATGGACTTTCTTGGGTTAGCTTTGGATCTGATACTTGATAAGGAGAGAGAAGCTTACGCTGTCTCAGAAAGGACTGGTGAACTCCACAATATTTACAGGAAATAATTGGAAAACAAATACACCATCGTGTTCTTTCATCACTCATAATGAAGATAAAGTATTTTAAACAGAGTCAACCTCTAACCCCAGCAGCGCAAGCATCCAGCTCAGCTCCAGCTACTAGGCTTCAGCAGGAAGATTTAGCACTGCTACTGTCACAGAGAAAGACCTTAATACCATTAAGCCTATTATCAGCACAAATCTGTGTCCAAATATATTATTACTGATTAAGTTTCTTTTTCCTCTCATTTTCTATGATTTTTTTTTACACTGCTTGGCTAAACTTGTAAAATGATGACCGAGCTATTTGAAAAGCAACAAGAATTTTTAGTCAAGGTTGGTACGGTGCTGTTGGCATCAGAAATTGGTTTACCCATTGACAAGATCTGGGATCCCCTCACACAGAAACAGGATGTTATACATGAGGTAGAGAAGGTGACACCTATTACTAACACAAAAACATTCCCAAGGACAATAGCAGAATATAGGAAAAGAGATGCATAAAACTAGGAAGTTATTCCCTTGGTACAATTCTTAATAGCTATCCACCAAATGCGAATACAATTTTTAACTAAGCAGATTAATGCTTGAAATTAACAAAGCTAATGTTATAAAATCTGTGTTAGCTGTATGGGCAAGACTAAAGTCATTAATCTGTTGCAATTAGCTGGATGAAAATTGTGAATGGTGCAAACCTGGAACCTGAGGTCTGAGCCTGATCACTGCTGTCTGCTTGCCTACCTTCTACACCATTCCTTTAAAAGTACTAATTCTGTTATCCGCAGATAATCTGAATGCACACGTACCATAAGGGCTTTGAGACGATCTTCCTTTTACAGGCTGATGACTGGAGGGTTATTAAGTCACTAAAAAAAAGAAACAAACTTAAAAAAAAAAAAGAAAATTAAAAACCAAAGAAACCACAGAAGTTTGTCCAGGGTTGATTTTGGGAGGAGAGAAGGGAGGTGGTATGGTGGTGTTTTTCCCAACAGGGGTAGCATAAGGGATTTTAGGCGGGAAAAATACAGCTCTTTAACTCCAGCAGTAGACAGAAATCTGGATTGTAATTGTTAAAGCCACTGAAATGCAGACATCTGTAAACATCTCTGGATTTAGATTAGTGCAAGTATAGCTAAATCTGCTTTCTCTTCAGAACAAGAAAGGTGGATTAGTTAGCTCTGACTGGAGCTATGGAAAAAGAGAAAAGTAAGGAAGTTAAAGGCAATATTTGGGGTTCGCTGTTTGTTCACTTCAGGAGTGCTCTGTAACAGAGCAGTAACTGAAGTGAGCAGTACAGGCTTCTGCCTCTATAACCACCAAGGATAAACACTTAAGAGAAACAAATTTTATAAGCAATAAGAGTGCATGTAAAGTGATTTGGGAAAGGGCAGCTTTCTCCCTGGTCAGTGCTGATGGAAGCTGGAAGCTGGCAGCTAGAAACTCCAGGCAGATTTCAGGGCCCTGTGCCTCTGAAGAAACTGCAGACCTGTACTGAGTGACAATAATCAGTCAGAGAAGAACATGTATTACACCTTATCAGATCAGAGTGTTCCAATGGTTCAGGAGAGAGCCTTTAAAATAAAAAACATCCAGAGCATTAAGATAAATAGCTCAAGAAACATTATTAATAGCCACTAAAACAACTTGTAGCACACAGTCATTTGCTATAGACACAGGCTGCAACGAAACGTTGAAGACTGAACTTAAAATTCAGGAAAAAATGTAGGTATGTTGAGCATCCAAGGATTTTCAGCAGGATATCTCTGGTTTTGGAAGCAGCAACAGAAGCACTAGTGACAGGGAACACCCACTAGATTGTAAGGACCCCTGCTTTTTTCTGGGGACCCACACACATCAATGCTTCTATCAGAAGACAGAACTGATCTGAGAGCAGCTGAGCTCAGCACCGCTTTGTATTTTGGAACACATTCAAGGCAACAAGATGGGGCCAGCCAAGCAGTATAAATCAAGGGTTTGTATTCCTGATGTCATGTCCAAAGGGCTACTTTCAGAAATTGTTACTTAGTTCTTAAAAGAACCCCAGGAACATCACCCTTTCAAATGCTCTGGGAAGGCAGGAAAAGCATTTATGTCAGAGATAATGAAGAGCACTGCTTCAGCGATCGTAACATCTATTGCTTCAATGACGTTTTTCTCTTTCATTTCCCAAATGTCATCAAAACTCAACTACAAATAAAGTAATAATAGAGTAGTTTGGGTTGGAAGGAAACTTTAAAGGTCATCTAGCCCAACACCTCTGCTGCAATAAGCAAGTATGTCTTCAATTAGATCAGGTTACTCAGAGCCCCTTCCAACCTGACTTCTCATGTTTCCAAGAATGAGGCACCTACCAGCCCCTGGGCAACCTGCTCTAGTGTTTTGCCATCTTCTTCCTTAAAAGTTTCTTCCTTACATCTAGTGTGAATCTATCCCCCTCTAGCTTAAAACCATTTCCCCTTTTCCTTTCTCTACACACCCTTATTAAAAAGTCCCTCTCTGGCTTTCCAGCAGGATCCTATAGGTACTGAAAGGCTGTAATAAGGCCTCCCTAGTGCCTTCTCTTCTCCAGGCTAAATAACCCCAACCATATCGCCTTCTCATAGAAGAGGTGTTCCATCCCTCTAACCATTTTTGTGGCCATCCTCTGGACCTGTTCCAACAGGTTCATGTCATTCCTGTACAAGGGACTCCAGAGCTGGATGCAGTACTCCAGGTCGGGTCTCAACAGCATGAAGTAGAGGGGCAGCTAGTCACAGTTTTTGCGCAGCCCAGGTTATGGTTGTCTTCCTGGGCTGCAAGCGCAGGTTGCCAACTCGTGTCCAACTTTACATCCGTTACACCCATTTACATCACATTCCTTAATTCCTTCCCAGTAGGTCTGCCCTCAGTCCACTAACCCCCCAGCCTGTATTGACACTGGGGGTTGCATCAACCCAGGTGCAGGACCCTGCATTTGACCTTGTTGAGCCATATGAGATCCATTCACGTGGCACACTTCTCTAACTTGTTCAGATTTGTTAAGGATGCACTCAGTACCACTGTCTACATCATTCATGAGACAAAAAACAGTACTGGTCCCAGTACAGACCTGAGGGGCCCATCACTGAGTGGCAATAATGTGATTTCCCCAAGCTCATAGAACATGCTGGAGGGAACAGATGTGAGCAGCCCAGAGAGCTGCTACCCAGCAAAGATGGATTCTATCCAAGAAATAACTAATAAACACTAGGCAGGGTCTCTTCAATTACTCTGCAACAGGGTTATATTTCTTTTCCATTTTTCTCTGCTTGGGTTTGGCTTTCTTTGGTCTTTCTGTAAAAGATTCATAAAGGTCAATCACATTCCTAAAATTTTTCTAGCTATCTGAGGTACTGTATATGTTACTGCAGTACTTCAAGAAAAAGAAAAAAGTCAAATTTTTAATGCAGCACAGGTGAAAAGAACAAACACAGTTTGGATGAAGGACACGTCACATAAATAATAGATGCCAAAACGCATAAAATGGAGACCCAAGGCTTGCAAAACTCTCCAAGAAAGATCAGAAATTTCCTTTTTGCAGAAGTTGCAATAAATGCCTCCTCTTCAAATACACATTAAAATAATTTACTTCTCTTAAAACCACCTCTTCAAAACAGTTGCCCAGCAAAAACCACAATCTCAGAAAATCTGCCTTTAATTTGGGAGCCAAGAAGTAATAACCATACTCACTGGCACATTTCCCATTCAGTGGAGTTGCACAGGAAAATAATGCACATCCTCATCATTGTTTCTTACTCTCTTTACTATAATTTCAGCAGATCCAGTCCATAAGCTATAATTGTCAGAAAAATGAATCTTTCAATGTAAGTGTTACTAGGCAAAAGTGTTTGAAGATAAGAGTGGAATGGGATGGAAAATAGAAATTTAATCACAGAACATAAAAATAATTACATGTTCTCCCATACTAACAGGGAGATTTACATGCAAAGAAGGTGGTTTTGTGCAGGCAACACCCCAGATTTGTGTATTTATCAGCCAAGTTACGCAGCTGCATTCTTAATGAAAAAAGTGTGCTTATTCATGCTTTAAGAGCAAGACAACTATCTCATGGTAAGGCACATTACACCCTGTGGTTAAGCAACAAAATCCTCTGTTCCTGATTTCCTCTGTTTAAATTCAGATGCATATGAGAAGAAGCAAACACCACCAAGGATCAAACTAAACCCCTTGAGGAGGAAAATCCGCTGAAATCAGCAGCTAAGCTAAGCAGTTCCTTTCTATGTCAACTGCTGCAGAAAGGTCTTTGAACCTGCTGCCAGCGAGAGCAGTTCAAGCAGGGATGTCAAGCATAGATCCTTTTCATCTGTGTGTCCAGCATGCATCAGATGAGCACAATGGCAATGCCAAGGAGAGGTGCAGCTACACATGCTTCCAGTAGAGCCTGAACACCCTGTGCTGTTGCTCACCACCATAAACTGTTGCTGCTTCATCTATGGGACTGATGGCCTGGCCAGCCCCAGCCTAAGCCAGCTCTTGCTTGATCCACTCCAGTGCTTCTGTTTCAGGGCGTAGCAGAGGGAGCAAGGCCAGCAAATGTAATGGGTAGACATCTCCCCTGATTCAAACACTTACCTAATGTAAGGGGAAACAGTTTTGCTTACCGGCACAAAAATGGCAGCTTTTCACCATTTAACTCACTCCCAAAGCCCTCTCATACACCAGGATCATCACCTAGGGCAAGACCTTTGGGATTACACCTACACAGCTAGAGAATTAAGTCTTCCTTTCCCCTTGAGTTTCTTGGTACAAGTGTAACACTTTGCAGAGTATAAGAAAGGTCAGACTACAGCTGACAGTTCAGTCAGTCTTGATTTCTCAGACTAAATTAAAACATGAGAGGGGGTTTCACCCAAGCTTCTTTGCTGTTTTGTAATCCTTAGCTCTAATGTCTAGCTGTGCTGGATATAGTCAGGACTCCTACAGCTTTTGTTGGGGTCAATATTGTAAAACCTGTGTATTTCTAAAAGTTCTGATCAAGAGATACACGATCATAAAAGTCAACTTTATGGAAGAAGTGAGCATAAACATTTAGAGATGTTTTGGGAAAAGCAGCTTTTCCATGTGGCATAAACCAGCAAGAAAAGTGAAATTAGTTACAATTTGTTTGCACACTTTCCATTCTCTTATGACATAAGAGTGTTCTCATCTGCACTGTTGAACTTTGTATTGCCAGATCACTGCTCTGAAAATATCTTCATATCCAAATACAGAAAGAATGGCCTACTTAATGTGGAGATTTTCCTTTTACAGTCCTCTGGAGCTTCATGGTCTTTCTCATATGGGTGAAAACTCTCTGCTTCCCAGGTAGTGGCCAATTTCTTTATGCCTGATGAACACCTGTGTTACACAGCTTACTCCTAACAACTCCATGTAAGACATAGCTCAAACACACAGGTGGTCTTAAAGATTCACCTTGGGCTTTATTTTCCTTTCAACTCTCATGTCCCTACCATCCTTAAAGCAATCACTTAAAAAATAAAAATAATATTAAGAAACATGTCTATAGGAGCTTTATAGATGCTGTCTCTACATTCCTGTGCTCTACTCCAGTCTGAATTGTATTGTCAATTGGCAGCTATTTTTCCAGTTTCTACCTTTCTTTTCCCCTTTCTGCCACAGGGATTGACTTACCTCTTCCTTGCTTCATTTAAGCATCCAACCCCACCTTGTGCCAATCTCTTTGTTTCTCCAGCAAGAAAATACTGCACTGATCCCACCTCACCACAAATTCCTGCAGTTTTAACAAACACTGGCACAGAGCAGTAAAAGCTTTCTGCTTTGAGTCAGATTTTCAGTCCCTGACCCCTCTTCGCACTTGACACAAAGATGTTAATAAAGCTACCTGCAAGCAGTACCAGGGAAAGCAGGACTTTTCTCAGTCCTCTGCTGAAAGCACACTAATTTCTTCCTGTAGAAACTAACTCTGTGCCCTCTGTACCTCAACAAATCAATTACCTACACAGTCCCAACTTCCACGCAAGCACATGCTCAGTTAGTCATCAACAAACACATTTAAAGAACACAACATAGGCTGAGTTCTGTTTAAAACCATGTCATTTAACTTAATTCAGCAAGCATTAGACTCTGATATCTTTCAAGTTGTTAACTCTCCTCCTAGAGCTTTCAAGGTTTTCACATCATCTGAACTTCAGCTGAACAAACTTGAAAATGAGCCACCTCCTGTGCAAAATCCAACATAGTCCTACCTCACATTTGACCTTTATATTTATTTTAATCTTATAAAAGTGCTTCTTAAGCTCAAAAAATGATTTAGAAATTTAACTGCCTGTTGCACCAAGTGCTGACAAGTTACTCATACCGAACGGCACTCTGAAGACATATTTATAAGCAAACATGACAATATCAAAGCTATGCCTAAATATGTAATTGCAAAATTTGTTCCTAGCTTTTTATTGACTTTCTACTATTATTGACAAAATGTACAATGCACAAGTATTAAGGCTTTATGGTCCTAAATCTTAATGTCTAATGCATTAATATAAATTCTGCAGCTGTTTATGAGCTGTATGCAATCTTTGCAGGAAAAAAGAAGTTCAAACAAAAAATACAACCTGTTAAGAAATCAGTTTTTAAGGTCTTTTGAATGGATCTGTGTTGAACTTAATAACAAATTTGTCTACCCTTGTACCACCTTTTAACAAGTGCCAAACACAGCCTCTAACACTGTTGATACATAATCTCGAGCCAGGATTCCTGCCAGCTAGCCTAAACAGAGGGTTTGGGATGCCAGAACAGCCTCCCTGCATGGGCTGCTTAAGAATTGATGTTTCTAAATTAATTCCCATCCACGCTTCCCATAAAGCAGGATTTGTAGGGTATAGGGCTTGAGGGCAGCTTCTTCAGATGGCATGCGAGGGGATGCATCATACTTGCCTGGTAGCTGCCTCATCTTTCAGACAGGAAGAGAAAGTCACTGTGGTAGCCACGTCCAGCCCTGACCTTACAACCTTGAAGTTCCACCTAGCTGCCTACAGCACCATCTGCTCCTCAGCCCATCGTTACAAAGACTTCCTCGCTTCTTGTCTTTTTGTAAGGTCTTTTACCGTGTACCTCTTGAAGCTTCTGTTCTTCAGTCCCTTCTTTCCAGCCATTCAAATCATGTAATCATCTGCCTTTTAAATGACATGAAAATTACCCCATCAGCTTGACTCCAGGAAGTGGTTTTCCCTGTCGGTAGTCTAAGCCCAGCCTAGGAAGCTACTGCCTCTGAACACTGATCCTGGTCAGTTTGACATTGAGTTAACCTGTCCTTGATCATGTCTGTCATCTTCCTGAAAGTTTTAAAGCTTTGAGTTATAAAGTACTGAAAAAAGGCAACAGTAAATGTGGTGCAGCAAGCAGAAGGATTAACTCACATTACAAGACATTTGCAGTTAATAACTCCATTTTGTAAAGTCATTCAGAAAGGTGGACTATCATAAATAAGCCTTGGTTTATCTATAGAGCACAAAAAAAGTGTCTAATGAAGTCTGTAGGCTTTATTGGTAATGCCCTAATATGTTAAAACATACATTCATAGAATACTTAGGGTTGGAAAGGACCTTAAGATCATCTAGCTCCAACTCCCCTGGAATCCCCCTGCAGATGGATTTGATCAGGTCCCATGGACTTGTGCACATTCAAGTTACTAAGATGGTCTCGAACCAGCTCCTCTCCTATAGAGGGCCTAAGGTCTTCATTGTCACAGTCCCTGTGTCTGCCTTCCAAGACTCAGGTGGTGTGGTCAGAGCATTTGCCAGTGAAGACAGAGGCAAAGAAGTCATTAAGAATCTCAGCCTTCTCCAAATCCAGGGTAGCCAGTTCTCCTGATAGCTTCTGGAGAGGGCCCATACTGTCTCTTGTGAATAAAAGACAGGCTATGTACCTGTAGAATCCCTGCCTGTTATCTTTCATATCCCTAGCCATGTTTACTTCTAACTGGGCCTTAGCTTTCCAGACAACATCCCTATATTCTTCCCAGGCTGCCTGTCCTTGCTTCTGCCTTTTATGAGTCCCTTTTTAACTTCAAATTCTCCTCAGTAGCTCATTATCCATCCAAGGAGGTCTCCTGGCCCTCCTGCAGCACTTCCTTCTAGTAGGGATGCAACACTCCTGAGCTTGCAGCAGGTGATCCTTGAACATCAACCATCAGTATTTGGCCCCCTCTACCCTCGAGGTCTATATCCCGTTGAACCTTACTAAGCAGGTTCCTGAAGAGGCCAAAATCTGCTCCCTTGAAGTCCAGGGCAGTGAGCTTGCTACAGGCTCTTCTCACTGTCCTGAGGATCTCAAATTCGCCCATCTCATAACTGCTGCAATCAAGGCTGCCCTGTAACATCACATTTCCAACCAGCCCTTCCCTGCGGTGAGCATGAGGTCAAGCATGGCACCTCTCCTTGTCAGCTCCTCTAGTACTTGCAGAAGGAAGTTGTCTTCCACACAATCGAGGAACTTCCTGGATTGCTTGTGCTGGGCCATACCTTCAGCAGACATCGGGGGTTGAAGTCCCCCATGAGAACAAGGGCCTGCAAGCGTGAGGCTGTTCCTATCTGTCTATGAAGTGCTCATCCACAGAGTTCACTTTAGCAGGTGGTCTGTAGCAGATACAATAATGTCTCCCATCCCTGTTCTCCCTTTAAACTTGACCCACAAGATCTCTATCGTTATATTGCTCTGAAAATTTGTTATCGATGAGGACAACTGACTGAGTGTGTGTGTTGGGATAGAATGATGCCGTCCCCCGTCCCCCCTCTAGTTTTAAGCATCCTTGGCCAGTCTGGCAAGCCTCCTACAAAATCCACTCTTCCCTTTGTCAGACTGCTCCACCAGCCACCAGTAGACCTGGCCTACTAAATTGAGTCCTGTGTTCAAGATACCCAAACCCCTGACTATGGCATCACCCTTCTAACCATTTAACATGGCCAATCCTAGCCTTTTTAAGGTCCTCCCCTGTATCCTGGAGAATAGATAAAAAGATAATGGGAGATACAGAGCCCTGAACCCCCTCTCCCAGGGCTCTGCAGTCCTTCTTTAGGCTCTCCAGGCTACTGCTATCTATATCAGTAGCACCCACATGGATCATTAAAAGCAGGTAATAGTCATTGGGACTTACTAGAGTAGGCAGCTTCTCTGCAAAATCCCTGATCCATGCCCTTGGTAGGCAACACACCTTCCTTGAGACTGGGTTAGGGCAACAGATGGGTGCTTCTGTTTCTTTCAAAGTAGAGTCCCCTACTACTACGGCCTGCTGCTTTTTGCTGGCAGTGCCAGTAGTGATCTTCGATCTTCTTTGGCAGCACATCAGCCGGTTGTTCATGTTGTGAGTGAGTTTCCTCATTAGCCCCCTGCAGGACAGCAAAGCGGTTCTGGGTGGGGACAACAGATTTAGGGGGAAGCCCCATGTTTTTAATTAAATTAAATGACTTTTAAATCATTAAGAACCTTAGGCTTCTCCAAATCCAGGGTAGTCAGTTCTCCTGATAGCTTCTTGGAGGGGGCACATTGTCCCTAGTCTGTCTTTTATTCACTACATGCCTATAGAATCCCTTCCTGGTATCATATATATCATATTATATATATATATATAAATATAATCTATATATGATATATCAAACATATTATCCTAACCAATATTACTACAGCCTTGTAATGCTAACCGTTGTGAAGTCATTCATTACAACCTGTATCAAACATTTTACCTTACATTAGCGTTCCCTTTGGAGAATGCTGAGACAGTCCAGTTCATTAAACCCTTAGCTGGCAGCAATATTAAAGTCCTGCACTTGACTGTCACCTCATGACAGTTTTTCTGATCACACAGAACACTTTGGCCCTCAAAAAGGTCAGGTTTAATCCACAAACCATTTCAGATCAGACTGCAGCAAAGATGTATCACTTGGAACACAGGACTGGGAATCTTTCAGGCTAGCCTAACAGAAAACTGCTTACTTCATATGTGCATGAAACAACAAAGTGAACAGGCCTAAAAGGGCTG
>JASSUY010019742.1:0-29552 GCA_032466535.1 Forpus xanthops
AAACTAAAAATCCAAAACACAGTGCTACACCAGCTACTGCTTAAAGAAAAATGACTGCTGCTGCTGAACCCATGACAAGAAGGAACCCCCTTTGGGTAAAATAATGCTGAGAAATATGTGTTTGTGAAATAATTTAAGATCCCTCCATGTAAGCTGAAAGACATAGTCTTGTATATACATTTCTAAATAACCTGTACCTCATACGCACATTTCATCACACAGCACTCATTTCCAGTGTGCATTTGTATATACAAACCTATGGCATTTTCAGTTTGCAGTAGGTACTCCAGAACCACAATCACAGCCTGGTTTTACAGCCTGATCTGTAATGATCCCCCAGCAAACCATATCTCCTTATATGAGGACCAAGGAATCATTTTTGCTATCAAGCAACTTTATAAGCTATCTTAAACCATTCTTTTGTTTAATTTCTTCATCTTCCTCTCGAATCTTTTTTTTAATACATTTTGGTTCAGATCTTTTATAAACATGAAATTAAACACAGTGTTGTGGTACAAATACATAATGCTCATCTGCTCTGGCTGCTGAGAGATGTCCATCTTCTTGACTGCTTAGGCAAGATATGAGAGAAGAAAGAACCTAAGGTTCCAGATCAGCTATCAAAAATTGAACAGCTGCCCAATTATTATTCCAAAACTGGAAAGATCAACAGCCCCATGCTAACCATGAGTGTTTTTTTTCTTGAAGCAGTTCAGGACATAATTTTCTGGCTATTGTAACCATAATGTCATTTAAACTGAGTTCCTTCTGAATGTAATTTACTGCCAAAATTTATTGAGCTTATTTTAACACCATAGTGGGAGATTAAAAATTAAACTATCATTCTAAATATTTTTATAAAGGTTACATTAGTACATTTCATTTCTTTATTGCTTTACTGAATGTCAAGGTGCAGGGCACTCAGTGAAGCCTGACAGTGACTAAGATATATAAAGGTCATGTCGAGTACATTTGCTTCAAAAGTTCAACCTTTGTTTTACCTAGGAAGTTATTCACAAATTACTGCCTACAACAAAAATTAATACAAGAAGACATCATCCACACCCAGAGCACCAGAAGCACTAGTGGAAATTCTGACATGGGGAAACCCATCAGTACTCAGGGCTGTCTTTCCAGTTTACTTTCAGTGGCGTTTTATATTCAGACTCAAAACTCACCTCTGCCTTCGTGGAGCAATGCAAGTTTGTCAGCACTCCCTTTGATCTCCAGAGCCTGGAATCTTTCTGCAGGCAAGACCAATAATAAATATTAATGTGCAAATTAACTATTAACAATAATAAAATACATGACTGGTGATAACATAATAGGTGAAAACAGTAATAAATTTACTTTGAAGAATATGTCTCTCCTAGACTTGCCCCAAGCACCCACACATATCTTTTCTTTGTCATTAGTGTATCTTAAGATAATCATTTAAACATGAATTTTAAATATGCATCATCAATTGAAAATATTTTTTTGTCCACATCAAAAGAGAAAATTTGTCATAGCAGAATTTAAATTGAATTATGAAGTATTTGGTTAACAGGGCACTTGACTTTTATTACAGAAGAGTATATCACTGTTACTGCATTTTTAATCTTCTCAGGGTTTTTTCAGGAGCAGCTCTGAAGTCGTTAGCACTTGAGGGCATTTAAAATTTCAGAATGTGAGTAGAAGCAGAGCAGGAGGATCATTTATGATAGGACAGGGAAAGAAATATTATGGGGTGAATGCACAACCAGTTCTGGTTCCCCCTCACCAGCAGCACTAGCGGCAGCACCAGGGCCACTGGGTTTCATCGGTGAGGTGCTGCTATGAGCTGCACAAGCCGAGCTGCTCACCACTGCATGGAGATACCACAGGGTCTGACGTGGGACTTCAGCTGAAAGAAGTCATCTGCAATGGTTATAGGAACAAGTCTTCTGCTGAGAGAAAGATTATTGTCAACATGGGCAGGGAAACACCATCCTCCTCATTTTCTCCACCATTCCTGCCCTCCTCCCCACCAAGCACTGCATCTTTGAGCCCTCTACCCCATCATGGGTGGCTAAGGCATTAGGATGTCCTGCAGCTCCAAGCCCTTTGGCACACCACTGCACAAGGGACAAGAATGGTTTCATGAAGGCAGGTCTCCTGCAAGCCCTGACAGCAGAGGGGCTGTGACTGCCCTTTGCATGGGCCACTAGGAGCCCCAGGGAAACAACACATGCCTGCAGCACTTTGAGCAACTGGAGAAGTAACCAGCAGAGTTCAGCAATATGCTACCTATACAGAGCTCCCCAAGCTTAAATAAAATAAGCCTTTAGTGACAGTGTTCAAGCCATGGGAGCTGTACAGGGTGAGCCACGTTGGGTCTCCTGGTAGGGTGAGGTTTTCAATCACTTCTTGCCTTGCACTGTTCACCACAGGAGAAATGAAGAGCAGAAATCAGAAACCAAGGGAATTCTGTGCAACTGCTTGAGAACACCATTAAGCAAGACATACAAACCTATCTGACCATGATGCCAGGCAGCATTTCAACTGTGCAGTGTGATGCCCTCTCCACTCCCCATTGAATGTGGTGAGTGGTCCCCAGGAAACAGGGCTTACACCTTTTTTTTACGCAGTGTGCTTTATATTTGTTGATATTTGATTCTGTTGGTATGAGGTTTGACACAAGAGCAAAGATGATCAACTGAAAAAACAAAAGTGTTGCATGTCTACACAACGGGGAGTGAAGAGCTCAGCCCCTGTGAAAAGCAAGGTGCTGCAACCATTTAGCACGTTCTACAAAAGATGACACTGGATCACTTCTGAGTGCACCAAACCTTGCTTTTTAGCTGAACCAAAACAGGGTAGGTCTTGTTATTTGAAATGGGGTTTCTCCAGTGGGAAGTACATTGTGCTCTATTTCTTATTATGCCTTTTTTTTGGCTGTTTTCTTTCTGTATATGGTTTATCTTCCTATTTTTCCTTCCTAGTCTTCCACATAAGGTTTCTAGGGCGCTTGTACATCTGTGTACATTATCAGATTACAACGGCCTGCTACTCTTGAATGTGTTGAAACTTGAGAAGTTTATTCTCAGTTTGACATCCCAAGTAAATAAAGAAATTAAGATCAAGAAGTCTTTCATTTTGAATACCAAATATATAAAATTCCTTTCAGGGAAACACACAAGCCTCATGGAAATGCATGAGCCAAAAGGCAAGAATTCAGTAGGCGCTTTTTCTCCTGTACAATTTCTTCTTCTTTACAACAACACAGTACATTGGAAGTAAAACTGAAGAAGAAAAATTAGAGTGTGGTTAGCAAGGGGGATATAACCTAATACCAGCGACTATTATATATCCATATGCTGCTTAATGAATCAATGCTGGCAGGAAAAAAGATTGCTGGAGCCTGAGGCACTTAATAACGGCATGTAACATAACATGCATTTCCCTTTAGGTGCCACTCTAAGAAGTTGGTACATACAATTTCTAATTCTAATATAACGAAAGCGGAGAGTGATGCTGTCAAGATGAGAAATTCTGGCAGCACGGCTTGAAACAACATGCAGCCAGTTCATTAGGCAGCTGGACAAGCCCTCTTAGAGCAGCACTGGGAGCAGGATAGTTGCCCCAAGGCTGTGTGCCTCCCCACCATGGGAATCACCGGAAACCCACCACCACCAACAGCTGAAGAGATGTGAGACAGGTTTAGAAATGAGGTGAGAGCTGCTCACACAATATGTAACTGAAAGCATGCAAGTATCAACTGCTGCCATCACAGCCTGCACAGCCTGAAAACAAAGACTGAACATTAATAAAGTGCCATGCATGGAAATGCCTCCTGGTTAGCAGAGACACTGCAGGTGCTGCATGGCACCACCAATGGCATCCACCTGAGAAAAACCTTGCTATTTGGCCCCATCATCATGACGTATCGCATCCATATTCCTCCCACTCTAGCACATTTGACTTTTCTTTGGCCTTCTCCTAGCAGCTTCATCTGCATGAATTCAGGACCCTGTGGGTACTGTGATCACCTTTGAGGTCCCATCATTCTTCCTCATCTGTGTCTGCCTCCTGTATGCCCAGTTATGCTCTCCAGAGACCTCATTGGTATTTACAGCCTGTAATCAGCAGTGAAATACTTTAGGATTCATTTCAGTGGAGGATATAAGACTTGAATTGTGCTACATTGTCTGGTAATTAATACTAAGATGAGATCCTGCATGGTGCAACAACAGCCATAAAATTGTTTCAACCACATGGGATACAGAGAGAATAAATGACTTTATATGAGCATTATTATTATCATTGCTTTTCTTTACTTCTGCTAGATCTTGCAACATCCTTTGTGAACTTACTTCCTTTCAAAATGACTTCTTGGCAGAAAATGGAATTAAATCTCTATATGGGGCATCGTGTCATTTTAGAAGGGGTCAAGACCAGCCAGTTCAGTCTTTAAGTACCAGGCTCCTAACCTGCTCCCTGATAGCCAAGGAGAAGCTCCTGTGCTGTGCAGCAAGCCAGATGCCATGGCTGTGCAAACAGGGAAAACAAGTTGGAGCATATGGGAGGGTGCAGCACATGACCAGAAGTGCCAAATGACCTGGTGTTGTGGAGGGATCAGGTTTAAAAACTAACTTCTTATGAGCTGCAGTGAGAGCACATTAATAACACTGAGGTGGCAAGGAGCATTTCCCTGTCACAAATCTCCTGTGGTCTTTCAAATACCAGTCCCCCAGTGACAATAACGGCAGCCACTAGTTTGTGTCCTTTGACTATGAGCCAGTTCATGCAATTAATAACGCATCCCTGCCCAACCACCAGAACGATCCGTCCTTGCCCCTAGGTACTGATCATGTGTCAAGACAATTAATTGCAGCAATGTACTGTGTGAGGAAGGCTGCCCCTAATGTCAAATGTGGCAGTTTTTCTGAAGGGCTCAAGGCGAGGATCATTTGAATATCCTCCCTTACAGGAACACTTACATGAGGGAGGAGAACTTAGTCAACACGAGACCTAGAAACAAACCTCCCTGTTAGGTTGGTTCAAGCTCGCAAGATCCAGAGCACCCATCACCTCGCACTGAACAGAATCATGCTCATCAGCAAAGGTAACAATTTCCCATTTAGATTGGATTAAATTTGGATGGCTAAATTTAAAAGCTGATCACCACAAAGGATTTTCAAGAGGATTTTTCTTTTTCTCCCATCAACTTTGCTAGCTCACAAGAAGCGTTTTCCTTGAAGAAGGTTGGTCCCAAACCAGGGAAGGCTTGCCACTGATTTTCATAGAAATACGACCGGATCTTCCGTTAGTTACCATCTCACTGGGCGTGGAATTGTGTGCAGATAAGGGGAGCTAGCAGGGAGCCTGAGGACCTGGATTTGGGCGTAAAAATGAGTCACTATGTCAAAGTGCTCTTTGTTTTCCTTCACTTTCTCTTCAAAGAGGGGAAAAGTCAGATGGTGTCCACCCAAGGACGGCAGAGCCACCTCCCCAGTTCTACCTTCCAACATCTACTTCTGGCACTGCTCCACAATGCACACAGCTGGGGGGACACCTCCTCTCAGGTGAGAGAACCAACTCGTATGGTCACCATTTCACAAGAAGCACCCACAACCTCTTCAACCCCTCTGCAACCAGGGCTAGCTGGTTCTTAGCAGGACCAATCCTTGAAGGTGGAAAGCAGCCCCAGCAGCAAGAACCATGGCAGAGGGCTTGGTGACTGGAGCTGCTCTCTCACCACTGCCTCACCTTGTCTTTTGATTTCTCACTTTGACTCACTGCTCCCAGTCATCATTGTCATCAATAACGAGAGGTGCTGAGGCACACTTTACAAATGCGTGCGCTTAATCATCTTGATATCTGAGAGGAGCCTTGTAGATAAGAAGGGCTGTTATCTACATTTCACAGAGGCAACGTGAACCCTCAGCACAGGGCTGTACAGGATGACTGCAGCCACGCAAAGCCCCGAGAGCAGCATGCAGACATCCCATTGTGCAAAACAGGGGGGAGAAAAGTCCTTGTAGTGCTGCAAAGGGTGGATTTAACCTCACACACTGCTCTAGGGCCTGTTGAGCCTTTCCAGTACTCACAGACTCAAAATAACCTTTACCCACTTTGTCATACCTCTCTTTGGCTCATTCTCACCAGCAAAGGACACATTCAGCCTTCCTGGCTCCTTTGGTATATGATATTGTGAGTCAAACCCTGCCTGGAAAGAGTTGTTCTCCTACTCATCCTGCTGTGAAAGGCCACCCATGCCCCAGTCCCCCATTTATTTCACATACAACAAATTGTACTCATAATGGGAGAGCCCAAGCAGAACTTCCCTGAGTCTTAAAAGACATTTTTCAGGATCTGACAATAAAACAGGACTTGTGCTATGCCTCTCATCTGTTCACCCTTTCAGTTAAGCTTTCACCCTGTGCATTAGAGAAATGAGTCATCTTTACCATCTCTCATGCACTCGCTTTGTGAGTATCTTGCCTTAATCTTCAGTTTTTCACTATCACATGAAATATATGCTCCTTAATCTCTAATACTACTTTATGGGAAAAAAAAAAAAAAAACAAAACACTAAAAAATAAATCACAGTTGTAATAAGAAGCTTCCAAAGACTTGAATCCTAAAACACACTCCTATAATAACACAGAGGAATCTCCACACTCAGTATTAAAAGGATAATTTTTCAGTGCATCCCCAGTTTCACAGGTACATACAGCTCTTTACTTTCACCTGCAAATGACTCCATAGATTAACAGAGAGACAAAACTCAATCAAGCATGTCTGCCATTGTGATTATGGCCTGGCTGTAAAGCAATTTCACAGAACGGGAGAGGACCATGATATACCTATTACAGCTTAAAAGCCTCCCTCATTGTGCCAGTTTTACATAGGTTTATTCCATGCTATAGATTAAAGGTTAAAAAAAATCCTATTTGCCCATAGGGATAGAAATGAGCAAAGTGTTGACGCTGGAGGTAGTTCATCATTTGAATCAGTTTTTGCACCTGCAGAATTTTGCTACTTGGCAATACCTTGTGGCTTGCACAGACACAATGATTGTAACAGACTATTTGTGTACTGGTATCTTCTACCAAATATAAAATGAAAGCAAGTTAGAAAGGCTGAATGAGAGACTCCAATATTACACTCTGACTCAGACTGTGGAATTCAATGGGTAAAATGTAGTCCTTAACTCTCTTAGGAAAACAGACCAAGAGCTATGCGCTTCTCTGCCTGATCTTCCAGTGACTTAGCACACCTTCAAACTGTCCCCCATGGCATCTTTAAAGCTGTATCTCAATGCAAGTTGCCCTATCCAACCATTCTCAAATTCTGACATGCCCTCAAATCCTAAATCTGACTTAAATTATTGTCAAGCATTTTCTGACAGCTCAAGCTATGAGCCTGGACTTTTAAAATAAAAACTGAAATTGTTATTCTTATGAAAACACAAAGTGATGTGAAAGTTGACATCTTGGTCATCCTGGTTCTGGCATGAGAGTTCATGCTTATTTTACTAGGAAATCAACAGGTGTGCAAAAGCTCCTGCAAGCACTGCAGAGCTGATGCAGCTACAGGAAGAAGAACTCTCTTTCAGCTATAGAAACTTGCCTCAGCTCCATCTGCAGAGCTGCTGGGTTTGAACCGCTCTGGCCAAGGCAGAGCATTGTTGGGTGATGATGTGCCATGCTCCTAAAAGCAAAGAGGGGCACGAGTCACAGCAGGAGTCTCTCCACACTGGCAAACTGAATGTTTTCCTTTGAAATCCTGAAATAATAAAAATCAATGCAACAATGTAGAGACTTTCAGATATCTGACCATAGTTTATAAGGAATGGCTTAATCACACCATTTTCAGAGAGAAATTCTCAGCAGTTCTTGGTGATGTACAACTTGCTCCCATGAAGGCAGGAAAAAGCCAGGGCTGTCTCTTCAGTGTAGCTGCTCAGAGGAGCTTTTTCTTTGCTACTACGAAAATCCTTATTTTTGACTTCTTCAATACAAGATGGAAGTCTGATGCCTTTTCATTTCACCTTTTACTAGGACCCTCAATCTGCATTGCTAAAGCTGAGCTCCCTCGAATGGCTCTGATGCTGAAACATGTACATAAATACTTTGCTGAATCAGGCCCTCTTGAAGTATGAGGAAGATATTCAAGCTTTGTAATCCAGCAGCACAGCGGGGAAACTGCTTGTCTCTGCGTGATTGTGTAATTGCTTTTCAAAGGAAGAAGCAAGTTTCCGTATCCACGTAGCACTGATAAACCTCAGAAGTCACTTTGGCCTCCTAGCCTAACTTTCAGGATTATTCATTATGGATAAAAGGAAAGACACTTCTATTTCTATAGCTGACAAGCTTTGCTTCAGGGCATGCATTTATTTTCCATGCTGTTGATCTCTTCCCTCCTGTATCAGGCTAATTCATCAGATTAATAAAGGACGATTTAGCTTCCTGCAGGGTGTTATTGATCTCTCAGGGAACGTTGTTTGGCATTGCCACCTCTACCCTGAGCAAAGGGGATTTTTAAATATTTCTAATGCTTGAAGGCTGCAGCTGGCTCTCACCGAGCACCTATGGAGGAGGAAAAGGCAGCGACAAAGGGGAAATGCAAAATGCAACATCTCAATTCCTCTGCTTTCTCCTGCCTGCTTGCTCCTTGATGTGTCCAGAGCACACAATGCTATGGTGAGGATGTGGAAGCAAGCAACTTGCTTTAGAGCAACAAAGCCCATCTAGGCTGAGCTGTCATACACTTAATCCACCAGCAGGAATTATTCGAAACATGCAACATAGCTCACAGATTATAATGTCAGAAAGGACCCCGGCAACCAGCTCCTGTATCACCCACCAGCAGGATAACTTCTCGCTCCGAGCCCTCAAGCAGCAAATCACCCTCCCAGTGCTCCAGCATCTGCTCCCTGGAGCACCCCTCTTTGCTCTGCATTTGCCCAACCTTCAGCTGTCCACAATGGGATCATCTTCTACCTCTGACAGCCTTTACCAGAGCTGTGTTTCTGTACACCTCTTCAGAGCACCTCTGAAGGCACTGGAGTTTCAGCATGTCACGAATGAGGCTCAGGACATCAGCTGTGCTGAGGAGCACACATGTCACTCAGCCAGCCCTGTTCAGCCAGGCATGACAGCGGCTACACAGGTCCTTCGCTCTGCCAGGCAGACACCGCAGGGCACAGTGCTCTCCCACCTCCTCTTGCATCCTTCCATAGCAGCAGCCGTTTTCTTAAGAGAACTGAAGAGAACACGCGTTTCAAAAACATTAATGTGTCATCCATCCAACACAGAGACTACAGCATCTCCTTCCCAGGGCTGCAATTAACCTCTTTATCCCCCAAAATTTATCCCCATACCTTTAGGCTACAGTGCTGGATGAGAAACTTTAATTCATTGTAATCTCTCAGTCATTCCCTGGCTCCTTGCTTGTCTGAGCAGAAATCCATGCCCTGCAAACACAGTCTGTCTCCTGGCTTGCACAATGCAGGGCTTGATGTTTGACCTTATGTGAAAACAAGCACTGGTTATTTGTGCCAAGCTACAAAGCTCAAATGCTCAACCCCAGTGACTTACTGCCTCATTCTTCACCTTCCTTATGGTTTACTGCCATCTATGAATATTCCACTCTCTCCCCAAAATCACTGACAGACATGTTACATCGTAAAAGAGCAAGACCTGAGCCCCACTAGAGCTGGGCAGAAACATGCGGCCTTGCTCCCCTGCTTGCTGCCATGTTGCGATGCTTGTAAATCCACTGGCTTGAAATCCACTCAGTATGTACTATATTAATTTTATACTATTCTAATTCCTTAATCAATAGCTTTGAAGAATCAAATATCTCTGTAAATTACAACAATATTATTACCTTTAGCAGTCTAATTTGCAATCTCTTTAAAAAGATATCAAGTTCTTTTCTGTAACCCTACAGTGATGGAAGAACTCTCCATCCTTCATTAGTCATACCCTCACACGCATGTTTGCCTAGGACTGGTGTCAAGCTGAGCTGTCCCCAGCTGTTTTTCCAATCCTGGCCCAGCAGCAGCTTGCCTTCATTGCTGCCCAACTGTGACAACCCCACCTCCACTGAAAATCCATACAACCCATTCACAAAGCTGCAGGGCTGGTACTAGTGACCAGTCCTCTGACCCACTGGTGCAGCGTGTGTGGTGGTGGCCTGTGTTGCACAGACACATGGGGTCACCATGAGACTCTGATCCCACAGTATGAGCACAGCTGAAACTGGTTTTCCCAAACATGACACATTTATTGAATGTTCCTGCATGTATCGAGTGCCTTCTCTGCATCAAAGGCTTTTCTGCAGAGTTAAGCTGGTACCTGTCCAAATATGTGCCTTTTCTTCCCAATGTATTATGAAAATTACTGAGCTCTGCTTGCATCATTTTCCTTCCCATATGAAAGGAAAATCCATTTTCTTAAATATAGAAGAGGTTTGGAGCCAGAATTAGACAAGGAAACATTTCAAAAGAAGGGGCTGGGGTCTGTTTTCTCCCAGCGTGAGGGCTTGCAGCAGTTGGTGCCATTAAGCTGATTGATTAAAGGCTAAACCCACCCCACAAAGCTGTCTGTGTCTGACCACTGCCCACATCCGTAGCTCAGGCACATTTCTCATCATTATACCTTAACCCCACAGTTTCCAGTCTCATTTAGTAAGGCTGTGTTTATTTCTGACTTTTGGCATGACAGATAAAAAATGCTATGTGAAACTTCAGTCCATAAATCCCAGTTGGTAGATTGGACGGGCCTGCATTATAAAGGAAAATAAGTGCAGAAAACTTAGCTCAGGAAAAAAAAGAAAGTCTTGAAACTGATTTGCTGACAGGGTAGACCTTGATGTCATCTTTCCTTAAGTGGGTTATGATTGTTCTCACAAATGCAAAATGATATGCAAATACATCCATCACGTCCTGCTGCTTCCAGTTTTATCTGCCCTTTTTCTCTTCTTTCTTTTTTTTCCCTTCTCCATGAGTATTCCAGAAGCTGATGAGAAGTGTTTGTCCTGTGTACAAGGCCAGGGATGAAGAGAGTGGGAAACAAAATGACCCTGCACTATACTTCTTCTGACAGGTACAGATTTCTTGACGGTTTATGCCTGTATCACAAGACATAGGGTTTCATTTCCGCCCTTAAAAGATAATTCAAAAACCATTGGCAGTATACATTCTTCCCTGACAATTTTTCACTGGTTTTGGTAAACATGGAGAGTTTATAGTCAGTGTCCTCCTACAGAAACAATTTTGCCATCCCAGGCAGTTTGGAATAAGCAAGACTTACCAGGACTGCCAAAAATCTTCCTCAAACCTAGAGCGACTTGTAGCACAAAACCCAGCAGTGGTCTCCTACAGGAAGGAAAATATGGGCTTGAATCTTTTACTCTGCTCAGTGCTGTGTTATCTTTAGGGTCTCCAGAACAAGTTTTTGCTCAACCTCAGTTCAAAAATGATGGGGTTTGTACCTAGAGGTTGATCTGACTGATTTGTACCTCGAACAACACTAGAGGAGCCCTGTGCCATGCTGCTTTCCCCACTCTGATGGATCTTCACCCGCTGCGGGTGGGTAGGAAGCAGGGACAGGGCTGGCCCATGCCCTGCAGGGTGGCTGGCACTTGAGCTGCCTCCAGGCAGTGTGTGAGTAGCTCTGTGGGAAGCAGCTGCTGCTTCTAATTAAATAGCACAGATCCATTGCTGCTCACCAGTTTGACGGCAGGAAGCTCTTCTCCAGCCTCGGGTGCTGGAATTAATGCTGCTGTGAGACAACATAAATTGCAGCCTGAAAATGGTAGATCAGGTGTACACTTACTGCCATTAAAAGGCTTTAAATTGGTTTAGAATGGAAAAGAGGGAAAAAAAAATCTACCATTAAAGATCCAGATATGGCTGCAAAGCACTGAATGCAAATGACAGACTGAAGCTGACTTCAACAAGAAGTTGCTTTAGGACTTTGAGATGCACATCTACACCACCAGCTCTTACCAAGGGAGGCAGAGGCTGGCTCTGCTTAGCAGCCAAGTTTTAAAGCAGGGTCAAATTAAGAAATCTGGCTTTGAAATACTGGGTGTCTCCTGAACAACTTCAAGCCTGGTTTTGCAACGCAGGATCAAAGCATTTGCAGCGTTAAGACAGGTTCAAACTGGAGAAATTTTCAACACTCGTCACCCAGAAAGATCTAAGATCTATGCTGTTAGTGATTATTAATACATGAGTAACCTCTTACATGAGAGCAAAGTGAATATACTACATCCATATTTATATATAGATACAGATACATTAGGTCTGTGAGCTACAGTAACATTTAATAAAGGAGTGACCAGCTCCTCTGAAGTTCCTGAAGTTCAGTCCACACTGAGACTATTTCCACTGTAAAACTGACAAAGATTCACTGGGTAAAAATCTATCAGAAATTTTGACACAAAAGTCAGAACCCAGACTGCTGCTCTTTGACTACAGCCAGAGCACACCAGCCATGGTCACCCCCTTGCAACCCAACTGAACCTCCTGCTGCTCACTGCAGGGATTAGATGGGAGCAGGGCAAACACTCCTGCTCAGGGGAGCCCAGAACAGTGAGGCACATCTCCAAAAATGGGAGATGTGAAACCAAATCATCTTGGGCAGGAATAAATAATCCAACTCTAGTGTTCTATACCTCATCGTGTGAGAGGGGTGATGGACCAGACTTGTCTCCTCAGTCTTTCAAAGGAGGCTTGTATCCTTCACTGTGTTTTTACCCAGTCTCTCTGGGAGATTAGCAATTTTTGACTATTTTGCACTTTGTGAACCCTTAGACATCTCCCATATGAAGAACAGACCAGCTCACGTGGAACACAACCCAAATGACCATTGATTTGCTCTCCTACCTACCTTTTATGGCAGGTGGGAAGAGGAGGCGGCACAGGGAACCTATAGCAGGAGGATGATGCAAGTCTGGAAGGAGATGCTGAAGCCACCTGCTGTCATGGAGAAACAGAAGAAGGGTGTCTCAGCTCCTCAGCATTTTGAATCAGTGCTGGGGACCCTCTCACGTGGTGGCTTTGCCCCTGCATCTGGCCAGGAACACCCCTCCTTACACAATGGGGGCAATTAGCACACATACAATGCTGTAAAGCACATTTTAAGGAGGATGGGATTCCTGACAGAGGCCTGGGAATTCCTGCAGGAATAACTATATTTTAACACAGAAACAATGAGCAAACGAGAATGACCAGGAAAACCTATGAGACATTAAGAGAGAAATGACAGTGTTACAGTCCCAGTTCAGCACCCATTAACTGGACACTGGTATAAGAGGGACTGAACAATTCTCATGTAACATCTTCTGAAACATTAGCTGCAGGCAAAGATCTTTGCATGAATTATGAAGTATTGTTTCATGTTTAATTGCATTGATTTGCATTGAAAGCTTTAAACATCAGCCTAATAATTATCTTAAACCAATTTGTCATCCAGAATACAATAAACCATTATCTATGTCAGTGCTTACAAGGAGCTGATTCTCCTACATTAGAGGAACAAGAAGAAAATAAAAGAATCCAGCACTTAAAATGCCGGAGTGTGTGTCCAGGTTGCTGCATTTAGGGGAAAAGTTGTGAGAGTGATTGCCAGTAAAAATAAGGGTAATAAAAAACCTTCAGAGCCAGCAATGGTGCTTATTTAAGGAGAAATGTCCAAATAGTGGTAAGGGGCTGGCACTTACCAGCACTGCGCTGCCCTGGCTGGAACCGCAGGTCACCCTGCTGCCCTCACACCCTCTGTAGAGCTCTCCTGCAAGCCAAAACAAGGGGAGTTGTGTCCCAAACCCTCTTAATAACTAAAGCAGCCCTAAGGGTGGTGTCTGCGAGGCCACGGTTTGTGTGCTGCTGGTGGTATCAGGACCAGCTGCCTTTCTGCCAGGTCACTCCCCTTCCTTCCAGCACCAAACCATGATGTTTCTGCTTATGGAAGGAACATCAGCAAACAACTTGTAGAAGGAAACTTCACAGCACTCCAAGCCCTGCTCTGCAAAAAGGCCTGACTAAAACCAACACTAAAAGCAACCTGGCTGGAGGCATGAAACATTTTGGACAAAGCAATTTTAGCCTCAGCAAGCTACCAGACACCATGACCAGAAGACCCCAATACAAGATGGATTATAGGGAAAGCAGCTGGGACAGGGCCAAGGTGGATAGGCTGTGAGTCGCCACAGCCTGGGGAGGAGACGATAATGATGCGTGCTCTGAGCCCCTAAAATTCCTACTGGAGCAAGCAAAATGAACCAAAGGGGACCTATACCAGGTTTTGAATATTTTAAACCCCTTTAACAGCCACACACTGTAGTATATGTTATCCCTGTGAGATCTTGCAGCAATTGAGCACTATTACAGTTCCTGTCCTGGGGAGCAGTCATTTTGCAACACTTTGCTTGCAGCATCACACAAAATTTTACTACCAATGTAAAACCTGCCCCCCCCCCCAAGCTCCACAGCCAGCTCCAGTGTAATGGTCTTTACCTTGAAATACACACTGTGTTTTTTAGGGGCAGAATGAAGGCCGGATGTGACTCATGGTGGTGTTCTTGGGGGTGGTTTCCAGGACTGTCCTCTCCACTAGGAAAAGGCACATCACAGGTCTGGGGGCTGGAGGCCCTTGCCCCACTGCCTCAACTGCTTGGCCAGGGGATGGGTTAGATGCAGAGGGTGACAGCCCTTTCCTGGGTACAGCCATCACCACCCTGTGCCACAGGTCTGAGCTCCCAGGCAGTGTTCGTTCCCTAGCTGGGAAACCCTTTGCACTGCACAAATCACAGAATGATTTGGGTTGGGAGGGACCTTCAAGCTCATTCAGTTCCAACCCCTGCCATGGGCAGGAGCACCTTCCACTAGACCAGGTTGCTCCAAGCCCCATCCAACCTGGGCTTGAACACTGCCAGGAATGGGGCAGCCACAGCTTCTCTGGGCAACTCGCACTACTCCCTAACAGTTTATCTTTTAGTACAGTTCAGTAGAACTTAAAGACCAGACATGTGCTCAAGGTCCCCAGAGAGTGAAGCCTCAGGGAAGTTTAAAAGCTGGAAAAAGGATCCTAAAAATAATAAATTAAGGGGCAAAACCATACCAACTCAACAAAGACACCACCACAAACCTTTAACTCCAACACAAACCACACACTGCAACACCAGGAGAGGGAAAGAGCTAGTCCTTGGACTACAAACACAGTGCTTCTTGCATGACCAGAAGACCACAGGCAGTCTCATAAGCAATGGACTCCCACCAAAGGCAGGCAGATATCCATTTCATCCACCCATCACTGCTCAGTATAGCCCAGCAAAAGGCAGGTTGGGGAGCAGGGCTGCAAGCAGCAGCACAGGCACATCTTCCACTGGGCTGGGGCCTCCCGCCTTCACCACAACACTCATTTCAGCTTACAGCCCTTCATATAAAGTATCATCAAATAATTCACAGTAGGTGTCAGCTGCAAGCCACAGCCAAAGAGAAGGCTTATTTAAGATACCATGTGGATTGTTATACAAGATCCTGATGGATTATTCCTATCCGAGAATTTACAGATACTGCAGGAGCGTGGCCAACGATTTGGATTAGTTTAGATTAAACTCACTGAGTTGTTTTTTCTCCCTTAGGAAATCTCAGCCCTGGGTCTACAGAGTTTTTTTAAAAGGAAGATAGAGACAAAAACAACTTTTACACTTTTCAGCAGGCACCTAAAGTACTTTTTCCATCAATCACCTTTGATATATGAAGGCAGAAGTGTGAGTTACTTCATTAACAACAGTCACACGTAACTGGGTACATTTACATATTAATCAGACAGCTGAGCTGCTGATCTTTCTATCTTATGTGCATCTGTAACCATTAGTCAGAGCCCAAGTGCTGTTAAATACTCCAGGTTATCACCAAGTGCTCTAAAATCAAGATGAGCGCAGGTGACAGGGAAAGACTCATATTTACAATGCTCTCGTAGAGCCAAGCACTGTTAGCTCTGCAGTGGTAATATAAATACATATATCTAACACCAGGAGCTTTAATCCAGTGGGAACCTTAAGTAAGGTGAGGCACTCCCACTGCCTAGAGACCTTAGTGAAACCCAAAAAAAAAGCCTGGTTCAGTTCAGCCTTCTCCAGGCCCTTCACTGGTGTGTGAGCAGCACAGGGCACTCAGCTGCCCCATACCTTAACCTGCTAACAGTAAGGTCCAGCACACCCAACAACTTAACTTGTTATGTGCTGGGGTGGGAGAGCCCAGCCCCTATTCTTTTCACTGTCCTGAGTGTTTTGCAAAGTCCAGCTGGTTTTCCAGACACGCTCCGGTTTCCAGGTAGCTTGACCCCTAACAGCACATGGATTGAAGCAATGAGGAGACATGGATTATGCTCCCAAGTCAGTAATTACTGGTATGCACATCCTACACAGAACTCACCTGAGGGTGATGGTGGGTCTACAACCGAGCTGTTGCTCCCTGTGGCCCACCCAGCACTCATCCCAGGCACAGCACAGCAGTTACATGGGTTTTCTGGTTTACCTGTTCACTTGCCAGTCCCAGGGCCTGCAAATACACATCCTCAGCTCCCTCCCTCCGCTGCCTCACACACAGCTCTGGACTTCTCTTCCATAGTGCCAGGATCTGAGCTGCTGAATTAAGCCCCCTCCAAGAGCAGACGGCACCGTGAGGTTTAAGCTTTGAGCAAGAGCACGGCGCCTGCTCTTTCACACAAGGCACCACGCACCCACCTTCTTCCCGAGGGGCCCCACTGGTTCACACCTGTAGCTGCAGCCCACAACAGAACATACACATACACCGATTTGCCAAGGAAGCGATCTGTGGTATCTGCAGAACCGACACAGTTTACATTTCATGGCTTAAACTGAGCAAGGGAAAAACAAGGCGTGCGGCTGCAGTCAGGCGGGCTGCGCGGAGCGCTCCGACACCGGCCGAGCTGAGCGGCTCCAGAGCGGAGCCTTCAGCGCCGGAGCTGGCGGAAAGCCCGCACCCAGGAGCCTGCTCCGAGCGGCGAGGGCCGCCGAGGGAGCCCGGAGCGCTCTGCAGGCCCTGCCCAGGAGCGG
The DNA here is from genome assembly GCA_032466535.1 of Forpus xanthops. Classification (NCBI taxonomy): domain Eukaryota; kingdom Metazoa; phylum Chordata; class Aves; order Psittaciformes; family Psittacidae; genus Forpus; species Forpus xanthops. The sequence goes on from JASSUY010019742.1 coordinate 17,062, forward strand.
CAGCGCAGCGGGGAGCAGGGTCTGACGGGGAGCGGCACGGGCCGTGGCACGGGTGGGCCGCCGAGCACCCGCCTCAGGGCTCGGGCCTGGGGCTCTGCTCTGGGTGCCCCGGCAGTACCACACAGAGCCGGTGAGAGTGGAGGCTGCGGCGCAGAGCCCGGCTGTGGGAAGGTGGAGCAGGGGCCGAGCTGCGGGATGATGGCAGTACCTGAAAGATGTAAGGGAAGCTGAGAGGAAGCCGTACTGCTTGCTCCAGGCCCAAACTGTGCGGGGGCCTCGAGCGTCACAATACTGCATACAGAAAAGGAGGAGAGTGTTAATGCAGGAGCCTGAGAGCTAGTAACAAACAAACAAAGGAGGAAGAGGACATCTAAAAGCGAGGCACTTCCTCCAAAACCCTACATCCCCACCCGGAACTGCAGGGGGCTAACAAGGAAATGCACTCCGCACCAAATGAACAACCGGCTGCTGCACCAGTAAAGAGGATCTCTGCTGGTGCTGCCAGGAAGAGTCGGGTCGTAGTAGCCGGTGTCTACTTTGAAAGGCACAGAGGCATCCATCTGTAGGCCTGACACCCTCTCAAGGGAGGTGTGTGCCTACCGGAGGCTCAGATCAGGGATGTTGCTCAGAGGCTGCCTGCTCTAGTCAGTCCCACTGACTATTACCCACTTGTTGTGATCCACCTGGGTGCTAGCGATACTGACAGCAGCAGCCTAGGAGCCATTCAGAAGGATACAGAGCCCTGGGAGAGGTGGTTAGGGATGCTGGAGCTCAGGTAGTTTTTTCATCTCCAGGTCAGAAGGGAGGATCTTAAATAGGCTAGGTGGATTGGCCAGATTATTAAATGGTTAGAACAGTGGTGCCATAGTCAGGGGTTTGAGTATTTAGAACATGAGACCCAATTTGGGAGGCCAGGTCTACTGGAGGCTGATGCAGCTGGTCAGACAATGAAGGGGAGGAGTGGTTTTGGTAGGAGGTTTGCCAGGCTGGTCAAGGATGCTTTAAACTACATGTGTTGGGGGATCCATTCCAACACTCCTAGTCAGTGGCCAGCACCTGTAATAAATGCTTGGAGCAATGCAGAGCTATTTCAGCTGCTCCAGCCAATGAGTTGGCTTTATTTGGAGCTCGGCTTAGATGCCTCTGGACAAACACCCATGGTAAGGGGAATAAATAAGAGGAATTAGAGATGTGTACAAGGCTACAGGGATATGATATCATTAGCATCACAGAAGCATGGTGGGATGGCTCCTATGGCTGGAGTGTTGGAATGGAAGCTTACATATAGGCTCTTTAGGAAAGACAGGCCAGGCAGATGGGGAGGGGGAGCAGCTATTTATGTCAGTGATAAGCTGGAGAGTATGGAACTGTGCCTGGGGACAGGTGATGAATCAACAGAGAGCTTGTGGGCCAAGGTCAAAGGGAGAACAGCAACTGGGGATGTTACTGTGAGGATCTGTTATAGCCTGTCTGATCAGGACGACTGCGGAGAATGACCTGGGGGTGGTGGTTGATGAGAAACTTATCATGAGCCAGCAGTGTGCGCTCGCAACCCAGAAAGCAATTCATGCGCCTTGTCCAGAGAAGCTTCGCACAGCAGCAGTGTTTTACAGCCAGAGGATCTCTCCTCCATGTTTCAGCACTGTTTATAATGTTCTATTGATTGGTTTTGTCAAACTATTTTATCGACTGGAAGTATTTCTGACCTCTGCAGCCAGGATATAAATATTAAAGAAGAGATGTGGGGACAGAGGCTTTGTGATGAAGCTCTGGCTCAGGCTTGAGTCTGGCTGGAAACCCAGCCCTGGCCCAGTGGCTTTGATTGACCCAGGCCAGAAAGTGGAAGAAAGTAGCTGGACATACATCACATCCATGTTTCTGCCTTCCCACACTTTTCTTCTGTGTGCCATAGGAGGAGGGAAGGCAGCAAGGAGCTCATGCTGCCACCATGTGCCCCTGCCTGAGGCATCACCTGTGTACCACAAAGAGTCAAGGAGGTGCAGGGAGCAGGCAGGAGGCTCTTGAAAGATAAAATCAAGTGCAGCTCTACCCTAGAACAGCCTACGGACTGCTCAGCCACCATCCAGGAATGCTCTTTGCTGCGGCTGTACTGGGCTAATTTGACGAAGAGGGATGGAGATCTCCAAGGAGGGGCAGTTACAAGCAGGGGAGAAAGGAGAAGGCTGTGAGATGGAATGATGGGTCAGGTTGGGATGTTGGTAGAGCCAGGGACCAGCTCTGAGAACTGCCCTAGTGCAAAGCACAGTGTGTATCCTGAAAGACTGTACAGAGCAGTGCTCATGAGCCGGGGCTCCTCCTCATCCCCTTGCACCAAGGGTTTTTCCATCATCACCTATTTGTGATTTTTCCATGGATTCCCTCCACATTGCCACTGCCCCTCACAGTGTTGCTGTCGCAGCACAGACAGAATAGGGTAACACCTGGCAGCCTGGGGCAGCAGCAGCTCCCAAAGATGCGGGGCACACAGAGGTGGAAACACAGTGAGGTTGCTGCCTGCAATATCACCCTGACATGTTAGCCCTAACACACATCCCACCCCTGTACCTCCTGCTCTCACTGTAGTGGCAGATGGAGGCTCTATCACTCATGCAGCCATTGCCTCAGAACCTCCCTTCTTCACTTGGTTTGCTTGAACATCCCCATGAATGCAGATGGTAACTCGGTGCTCAATTGGGCATGAAGGGCTCAGGTTGACCTCCAACATGGATGCAGCCCAGTAAAGCCTGGTTTGTCTGGCTCAAAAGCAAGAGGGACGTGCCCAGGGCAAGACATACAGCTGGCTTTTTGGTTCGCCTCTCCAAAGGGCATGTGAAAGAGAAACACCACAAAGAATACAATGGGGCAAAATCTCCGGGCCCTGTAACACCAAACCACTGGTCACTTTAATCACATTAACACAGGGAAGAGCATTACTGTTTCTTCCAGAGAAGCAGCCAGGTGAGAAAGACCTGGTTAAACCAGAGAGGAACACACACGATGTAAGGACTTCACACACAAACCACTAACACATAAATTAAACAAACCATGAAATGCACAACTACCCCACTTTCTCATGCAATCCCCCACCCAGAAGGTGTTTCCTTTGCTGTGGTTTAGTTCTTTGGCTTAAGAAATGGAAACAAACGGTCTTAAGAGGAGACAAACCTCTGACTGCTGCTTCACACTAACAGCTCATATTGATGTTTTCCTATAAGGTCCAAGTTCATATGAGCAAGTCAGCAGGGGTTCACCATGGGATGAGTTAAGCTCAGTCAATCACAGGCCACATTTGGCCCTAGGCCCTGCTTGCCTGCCTTGTGGGAAAACAACACAGCTCATTTCCACCTAGATCCTACGGAGAGGATTTGGTGTCCTTTCCCTGCAGGAAGGCGAAGCTGAGCCACCCACTGTTGTTGAGGAAACCCCAATTTCCATTTCATCTCATCAGCTGCCTGTATCCATGGGGACTGGCACCCTCCTGCACCTGCACGAGCCCCAGCAGTGCTCTGGGGGCAAAGAAAGGCCCAACCCTCACCTGTGGGAAGGAGACAGGATTATATTTTAATCACCATTACATGTAGCTTTTTAAAAGCTTCCAAAACTCCTGAGCTCTGGTCATACTGCAGCCCCCCACTCCCCAAATTATAGATATCAAATTAAGTTTGCTCTAGCCACTTCTGGGAAGGGGTTTTATTAGGAAAGGACATGTAGTGGCAAAGCCAGATATCCTTTAGACAGCGGATTTCACAGGGAAGTTCCTCCCTAACTGTGCATGGTATAGATCTGATCTTGCAAGCTGCCCCATGGTGTGCATCCTGCTCCTACACAGAACAGTGCTGGTACAGGACAAATCAATGCAAATGCTACTGTGAACGACACTTAATGCACATGGTTTTTAGCCTTGATTGGGCCTCTTGAAATCAATAGGAATATTTCCTTTGCCATCTGTCTCTGCATCATGCAGAGCACCTTGCAGAGCTTGCAGAGCAGCGCTGTGGGGTCCTCCTCTTTGGGCTGCACAAAACCCCCCTGGTATTTAGCAGCACACAGAAGGGTTCAACAGGCACATCCAAGGCTATTGGTTCCATGGACAGCAAACAGAGCTGCTTTCCTGTCCAGCTCCTTTCTTCCACTTTTCCCATTAGATAAGCGCTGTAAAGTCTGCTGCAGGTCCAACAAGCCCTGACTTCATCTACAGGGAAGGCAGGCACAGCACTCCTCTTCCCTCTCCTGCACCTGTGGTGCTCATGAGTGACCCAAAGCACAGAGGAAGCAGCCACATTCACTCCTGGTGGCTGTGGGTGCCTGGGAGGGCCTGAGATGGGCAGGAGCCAGGGGGGGACTTAGCTCAAGGCAAATGCAAGACTGTGGATTTTACACCTTTTTCTGCATACTGCAAGCTAAGTTGAGCTACATTGAATCACTTCATGTTACTTCATTTAGCTTCGTGTGAGTAGGAAAGCCACAGACATTCCCCCCAAAAGGAGGTTCCTGTCATCAGCTTTAATTTCCCAAGAGCACCAAAAGCTTCAAGCCCTGACACAGAGCCTGGGTGCACCAGCCCTTTCCAAAAGCTCACAGCCAGCCAAACACACATGGGTCTTCCCTGGGAGCATGAGGGACCTTTCCCTGCCTGTATCTCTGCTGAACTTCAGCAGGGTAAGGACCACTTTGTGGCATACAGAAAAATGTGAGGTTTGCCCTTTCTTGTCCCACTGCCCAGGGGCACACGGAGCAGAGATGTTTCCACCTCTGCAGGAGAGGCAGTGCCAAACGTGCAGCCCCATCACACCTGTGCGAGCAATGGGCTCCACAGATGGATCCCACCGAGTCCCCAGGAGGGATGGAGATTAAAAACAATAGAATTGTAGAACAGTTTGGGTTGGATAGGACCTTAAGACCATTTAGTTCCAGGGAAGAGCTTTGTGTGGGCAGGGGCTCGTCTTCCCCCTGTCCTTGTGCAGCTTCTTGAAGGGGGAACTCGGAAGGGCTGAGCTGCAGGCTCCTGTGGGAAACCCAGGCTTGTGGGTGGGAATAACGAGAGAGATTAAGTCAGGTTGAACTGACTGTTCTCCCTAAACTACTTGCACTCCACAGACGAAAAGTTGAAGATGCTAATAATAGCCTGCAGTGCTTGCAAACACCCTCAGAAAGAAAACAGGGGGAGGATGGCACAGCTCATGAGCAGTTCTGGGCAGAGAGCTCAGGGCTGCCGTGCCCAGGCTCTTCTTGTTCCTCCGTGAAGCTTTGATGGCAGCTGATGTTGTGGCATGCCTGAAATACTTTAAACGGCCAAGCCACCCCAAATGCCCTGGCAGGGAACAAGGGGCCTGCAGCACTTACAGACATCACGCTGCTATTTCTGGGCCGTTCTATAAATACACTTTTTCCCTGTAAACAGCCCTCAGCCAAACCTCTTCCCAGCACTTGACCTGAGAGCCAGCCCCTCTGCTTTCCTGGAATATCCCTTCCTGGATTGGTACCTGCTTCTCTCCAAGTACAGCTGTTGATGGAGCTGGGGGCCACAGGGACAGGAGCCCTTCCTTGCACCCTGCGAACAGCACAGCAACACTGTGAGATGAAATGAGGCTGTACTGAATGTAATGAAATAGGTGTATTTCCTACAGAGATGGGCCCCATCACAGGTCCCCTTGGGGCAATTTTAGCAACTTTCCCAGTGCCAGCAGAGAAACGAAGCCTGTTCTGGAGGACAAGAGGGATCATCCCATTGGGCAGCACCTCCAAAGCACAACAGGCTCACATGGCTTAATCCTGGTGCAGTGCAGACACCATAACTGCAAGAGGCCCGGGAGGTTTGTGTGTGCTCATCGCTTCCTTCTTTACCCACTGACTACTCTGCAGCAGGTGGGAGCTGAGACAGCCTCCTGCCACCTCCTCCCTCTGGGACACATGGATTTACCACGCAGCAGCACCCAGCGCAGTGTCAGATTTACACAGCCCGAGCCCTTATTTACACTTCAATTTTGTCACCGCTCGCACACAAACACAAATCACGCCGCTCCCCCGGGGCATTCTCACCAGTGAGGTGGCACACGTTTGTCCCCTGGCATTTGGGGGGAGTGCAGCCGCACTAGCAGCTAGATATTAAAAATCAATAAATGAGGAAGAGAACAGGAGCTGGCAGCTCTGAGTGAAGCTGAACAGGGATTTGGATTTTCAAAGAGGCAATGCTCGAGTTAAGCACACAAACGACTGATCATATTTATAAGGCCATTCATCTGCTTTGCACTTGAATTGGATGGTGCACTTTTAAACACGCACCCCCAGGTGAGCTCTGTGCCTCTTTGGAGATCTGGCATGATCAGACACCAGGCAGACCCAAGTCACGTACCGAGCAAGGCAACAGTAATTGCCCACCAAGTGCCACTTCTCATGCCCGGTGCTTTGAACACAGTTGGAAACAGAAACGCAAATATCTAGTGTTCTATTAGTGACCCAGCTCCAACCACTTCATCTGATCACAGACATTCAGCAGAATAAACATTTCCTGAGAGGCTGCACAATCCCATAGCACGAAGGAAAATTTCCCCTTAAACTTGGAGTCTTTTTGTTCCCCTCCCAGAACCATCGGGAAAGAACATGACAACATTCCACAGACACTTCTCACCAACGCAGAGGACTAGGGGGTTCCTCACCAGCTGGCAGGGCCCTGCCTTGAGATGGTGGCAGTGTTCACATCCAGGCTCCGAGGCACAAAAAACAGGACAGACATCTCTGGTGCACCATGTGGGATGGACAGATGGACACCTGCAGGATGGATCCCAGGCTGGCAGCTCCATCAGCACAGTGGGGACAAGTCCTTTACCTGCTCCCACCACAGGGATGAGAAGAGGGTCAAGGGACCCATATCCTGCAGAGCAAACCCTTGAGCTCCTGCTTGGTGCCCTGCAGCACCAAGGCAAGGTCTGATTAAACTCACAGTGAAACAGCCCGTATTGCACTCTGTGCCATACTGTACTTCATCCAGGAGGACAAAACCACTCAGATGGATTCCTTACCTGACCTCATGAAATCAGGTGCCCCAAATTTATCATTCGACCTGTACTAATCTATGGTCTGTGCTGCCTGGAGTTAACATCGCAGCTCCCATCATCACCTTCTCATGGCTCCCATATTCCCATCTGCACTTTCATTTTAAGCAGATCAGTGAAACCTGCCAATCCCGCAGAGGTCTCCTCTCCCTTGGCAGTTTGTGCAGCTTGTTGCAGGTTCCAAGGGGTTGCAAAGGCGGAGGCTGCCTGGAGAAGAGCAAAGAGAATGAGTAGGAGCCAGGAGATGTTGCAAGGGTCGGCACAAGCCCTGCGCACAGGAGAGCTGTGAGTTCCGCTTTACACACAGGTCTCTGCTACCTGCCCAGAGCCGTCTGGTGTGGGATGGGGTCAACCACCATCACTGCCCTCGGCTACACCACACTAGCACTCAGGACCAGCTCTAAAGCAGCTGCACTCACTTGCAGGAGGAGCTGTGCTCATGGACCCTGCAACACCAGCAAACACGTTCGATGCTTGAGGAAGGGCTGAGCCTTCATCTATGTGATCAGTCAGAACCCTGCATGTTCATTGGACAAGTTTTTGTCTCGCCCACTGGGGTTTGGACTACAAGCTGCATCCAGCGAGACAGGACCTTTCTCCTTCATCTGATACACACAGAACTTTTGTGATGGAAGAGCTTCAGAAAGCTGCAGGAGACCAACCACAATGTGATGAGCACCACAGCCCCACTGCTGGGGGAAGCTTTACAAGCCAAAGCACGCGGGCAGAAGTTGCCTTTCCTGCCTTCACCTACCTGAGCAGGGCTCCTGCTGTGTCAGCATCAGCGATCAGGTTCCTTCAGAGCTCTTTGTCTTCTGCCTCGCTCTGTGACTTCCTCTTCCCTTCCATTTTAGTGACTTTGGACTTTCCACCCAACTCTAAAGTTTCCTTCAAAGCCCCAGTTTTACAGAGCAGAACGCGCAGTTTCCTCCTCAGTCACATCTCTCTCGCTTGCTGGCAGGTCCATTTTGCTTAATGGTTTCTTTTCCTGGGACTTGTGTAGGGCCACCTAATTGCCAGATAACCATCTCGACTGGTATTAACACATTCCCATTGTCCCCCCCTTACAGTATTCGTTTCCTAACCTGTATCTCATTTGGTTCCCATCCCTCCTCTCCTCCACTTCCAGATCCATCCCCCAGACACAAGAGACTGCAGCCCAGATGTTGTGAAAGGAACCCCAAATGCAGAACGCCTGCGCCCTGCTCAGCTGAGAGATGCTGCGCTGTGCAGACGAAGGTATGCAGCAGTTGGTCAAGAGGAGGGTAGGTGTTAATTTGCACACAAGCTTTTGAAAGGTGTAGAAGGTGATCTTTTGTGGTACAAAGAGAGGATTAGGCAAATACAATGCAGTCGAGAGGCTCCATGGGGCTTCCATCAGCCTCAGGGAATCACAGACTTCACCAACACTGAGATCCTGTAACAGTTCCAGCGGATTTGTCCACGGCTCAGGCACTGTTGAGGCCCCAGAGAAGATGTCTCTAAGTCAGACGCGTGCTCGGCAGCATTGCACTGCAGCCTTCTGTTGAGCACTTGCAGTGACAGAGGATCCTGCTTTTGTTAAATTCCACTTTGGAGCGTACTGAGCAGCCATCACCTGCTGAGCAAGTACCTGGCCCTGAATGAGCCTCCTGATGTCCACATCCACAGCTCCCATACAGGAATGCTCTACCTGGTGTAAGATTTGAGAGCACCGACCTGTGGTCCCACTGAGACAGCCCATAAAAACCATTCCCAGAAGTCTGAACCCCCTCCGCTCTCCTTCAGCGCTTCCACCTCTGCTGCACCCATTGCACTGCAGAACCTTTCATGTCTTGCTGTGAGGTACTGCCCTGTTAACACACAGCATCTCCTAAACCAAGGCAAGCAGAAGCCTCTCCATTGGATCATAGTGGTGGCAACTCATCACTACAGAAAGCTCCCAGCACAAGCCCTTCCTACTACACTACCACAGTCCCACACCTCCCTTCTTCCAGGACAGCAGTAGGGAGCAGCTCAAAAGCTTCCCAACCACCTCTGGGGTGAACCCCCAGCAGAGCCTCTCCTGGGCCCCTTTCCCCTGAAGAAGAGGGCCCCGTTCCTGCTCTGCCACAGCTCTGCCACTCCTCCCCATCACCAGCAAACTCCTCTCTCTCCTCCGTGGTTCCCAGAGCCCAGAGCCCCGGTTCTTAGCACTGATCCCCTGGGATGTGGAGCCACGGGCTCAGCTCCCACGGCCAGAACGCTCCAGTCAGAGGTGCTGCTGTCAAACATCTGTCAGGCTTACGGAGCCAGTTACATGAAGTCTAAAACAGAAACGAAGGAAAACGGAGTCATCCAAGCTTTTATGATCACTCCTCAAGAAAGAAGAGGGTTTTGCTCCCACTTTAACATCCCTTTTTACCACTGAAACAATGCCTTGCTGATTGGAAGGAGAGCCTGCAAAGTTTTAGCCTGGGTTAAAACAAATCCATCTACAGCACCAAGGAGACTTCAACTGCCACTGAGAGAGGGTGGAGACAGAAACATCCATTATTTCATAGAAAGCGTATCAAATGACAGATCCTAAATTCCTTTTTAAATGACACTGATTAGTCCTAACCGGTGCAGAAGCCAGCATCTCCTAGGTCCTAACACCAGCTCAGGAGCTGAATATGGAGTCAAATCAATTCCAGCTTAAAACTACTCAAATTTGAAATACAAATTGTTTGGGTTTTGTTCTTTCGCTCTGCCGAGCACATTTGACAATTGTGCAAGTGCCAAATAAGTGAGGAAGCGGTAACAGTTTTAGGAGAAGCAAGCTCGAGTTGAGAACAGCACTTTGGATAGGTTGCCACTTTCATACCCAAAGACCTGATTAACTGCTGTTAATGTAAGGCTGTACCTGTGTACCTTGTGTTACCACCTAACACACAGCAGCAGCTGGGTGGGTTCTCATGTCATGGCTTTTATACTTTACTGGTACCCATGTCACAGTGTGTGCTGGTTCGGGTCAAGGTGATGGGTGCTGGTGGCAAAGGTGGGTGCTCCCCCAGGACGCCACAGGCCAAGGCACCAATCCTAATGCTGCAGCAGCTGCAAAAGGGGGGGGAATAAATGGATAAATAAAAATTATTATTTTCCAGGCTAAAAAACATGGCAGCTGTGAAAAATCCAACAGGAGAGTGTGCAAAAAAAGAAATTAGGGGAAAATACTGCATGTTGGATGAGGGGCTGCTGCTGAGTTTCCATCCTGAATTCCTGCTGAACACACTCAGACCTTTGTTGTTCTTTCCAGCTGAAGGGCCACTGAGAGGACCCAGGGAGAAAACAGTCCAGGAGAGCTTCCTGCAATGATTCTATTTTCCTGAGGGTTGGGACAGAACCTCCTCCTAAAGCCCAAATTAAAGACCACTCCATCATGGTGAGGCCCTCCTGTTTTAACTGAGTATTGTCCTGATAAGGCAGCCACAGGAGAAATGGGGTACAACTAGTGATCCCACTGACAGGAATGGAATAACCAGCTTGGACAGCAATCAAACCCAGTGATCCATAATACCATGTGTTATAAGGACCTGGAACAAGCCCAGATGCTTCCCCAGAAGGTCCAACTGTGAAATCTGCATTGTGGCTCAAGTTTGTTAGTGGAGCTCTTCTGGTGGCCGTGTACCTCCTGAACATCAGCAAGATGATGGCACTGCTGGAGCAGATCACCTTACACTGCGGAGCACAGGCGCCTATCAGACTACTGGAGGATTTATGAGGGGAGGTAAGAGTATCTGCACAGCATAATGCACCACGACTTACACTGCTGGGCTGCTCTGGTTCCTAGAATAAACTTAGCTACATTTACGTTCCACTTAAAGCCTGGACAAGAAGCATTCTCTTCCCCAAATTTCCGCCCACATGGAAAAATGATGAAGCCCTCTCCCAAGGACTGAACATTGCTTACCTGAGCTCTTCTCCCACGGGAAGTACAGCAGTCTTCACCACACTGATGTTCCAGCACTTAAAATGTATTGTTCATTACACATCTAAACCAGAACATCTGTAAATGACACCCTGGCAGCATTGAGAAGTACAATCTGATCTCAAATTTCCCTGCTCCTAAAACTATGTAAACATCTCAAGTTACGTTCCTGCTCTGCCAGTTCCTTTGTGTCTATTAAGAGGCTCCTATAATTCAGTATTTTCCTAGAATATGTGTTCCCTAATACAGAGAACTCAGCCCATTTTAATCCAGCAATAAATTCCATTCACTCCAGAAGTACTTGCTACTTTGTTCATTACTACAAAGGTATCCATCAGTCTGCTGAAGGGCTAGTGCAGAGGTGGAGGCTGCTGGAGCGCACTGCAGAACTGCCCCTGCGAGAGAACAGCATCAAGTGCTTTGTACTGAATCCAGTGCTGCTGGGACCATCCGACGCCCCACAGCAGCCCCTCACAGCACTTCCACAGCTCCTGGGACTTAAGGAGAGAGATGAAGTCCACACATACCACCGTATTTAAAACACAGCAGAGAAGCCTCAACCCTGCCCTCACAACAAACACTGGAGTATTCCGTAAGAAGATAATTTTCTTCATCACTATCATGTTTCTCTATGAAGAGTCTTGTTAACCAATTTTATCTTCACCCTGATGTGACATATCATGACCTTCTTTCCACTGAGAATAGGATTTTCTGTTGTTACTATAAGCAACAAGAACAGCTCTGCTTATTTTTATGCTCTTGTAGAGATTTACAGTTTGTGAAGATCTGCAGGTAGGAAGTGATAAAGTAAAAAAGAAGGGGAGAAAACCAACCAAGCGAAAAAACCCAAATGCTGAGACCTTATCCCAGTGATGTCTGCATCAGATCAACTCTAGCCCAAATAAACATCCAGGTTGTGCAAGTGCAGGTGGATGTGCCCTGCAGAAGAGGACATGCGACAGCATACCTTGTACACACAGCTATTGTAAGGTGCTATACTGGAGCTTACATGTAAGTATCAGGGTTAACTGGAAATACTGGAAAGAAAAAAAACAGATCATTTGAATAGATTCAAGTGCTGTACTGGTTATCCTGCTGGAAAGCAGGCGGTGGGGTCCGGGAGCATCGCACCGCTCCAGACCAGCGCCTCTCATTCCGGTAGAGTAAATCTCTGTTCACGCAGATTGAGCCACTAAACACACATACACAGATATTAAATACTCCCTCAAGCAGCAATGTATTAATACAATGTTCAGTAAAATATATCTGCCTCCTAATTCTGGAAATGCCTGTGGAGAGTCAGCTGAATGTAAAAACCACTCGATCCTGGCTGAAACAGATTGAACATGATCTTCCATTTCATCACAGCAGCCTGATGCAGATAGATTGAGGCCTTACGGTGCTGCTTTGGCAAGGACATGCCTCCAGTATCATCATACAATCACAGACTCGTTTAGATTGGAAGGGACCTTAAAGCTCACCCAGTTCCAACCCCTGCCACGGGCAGGGAC
>JASSUY010019743.1:0-26174 GCA_032466535.1 Forpus xanthops
TTATTGGTGGCAGCAGCAGTGGTTTTGTGTTATACCTTAGTTACTGGACTGTTCTTATCTCAACCCATGGGAGTTACATAGTTTAGATTCTCCTCCCCATCCCTCCAGGAGAGGGGGGGAAGAAAAAGGGGTGAGTGAGTGAGTGAACTGCGTGAGGGTTTAAACCAGAACACATGTTTTTTATAAAAAAAAAAATGTGGTTTTCATAATATATATATTTTATTGAAATAAGTTTTGATTTGTCTCTCCCTAATGGCAAATTTTCTGAATATTACTCTTTGAGGTATTTGTATGTTTTCATATACAAATTTTCATATACTTGACTGGGCCACAGTCAAGAATTAAACCCAGACACCTTTAGCACCTTGGGGAGTGTATGTATCATAAAACCACAGAATTCTTTGGGTTGGAAAGTACCTTAGAGCTCATCTAGTTCCAACCCTAGCCATAGGCAGGGACACATTCCACTAGACCAGGTTGCTCCAAGCCCTGTCCAACCTGGCCTTGAACACTGCTAGCAATGGGGCAGCCACAGCTTCTCTGGGCAATCTGTGCCAGTGCCAAGCACTCTCACAGGGAAGAACTTCTTCCTAATATCTGATCTAAATCTTCCCTCTGTTAATTTGAAGCCATTTCCTTCTTGTCCTATCAATACATGCCATTGTCAAAAGTCCCTCTCTAACCTTTTATTTCCCTTCTCTGTGCGTACTGCACATGCCAGATTTCCCTTTTGCAATTTCTCTGTATCAAGCCGACGGGAGCTTTCACTCAGCTTGAAATCCTTGTGAAGTCTTGCTTCTAACCCTGAGTTGCTTTGAAATCCTTTTAGATGTTTCACTTCCTCTTTTTGTTTGTATTTGTTTTTTCCTGCTAGTTTTCTCTTTTAATGAATTCCTCAAAGCAGATGGTCTTCAAACTCTGTCTCTTTCAAGAGGCATATTCTCTCATCTGAAAGAGACATATTTCTCTCATCTGAAGAGCGTATAAGAAGACTTTATTGCATTGGTGAGCAACATATATACCCAGAAAATGTACACTTTGCAGGGGCTTTAATCCTCAGGCCTACAGCAAGGAGCGTCTGTGTTTGCTATGGTTTGCAAGGCTATTCCAGCTTTCTGCCTTAGATCTGGGAAATCTTGAATTTTGTGAATTCACCTATGTGTTCAATCCAAACTCTTTCTGGAAGAAGTAAGACTTTTGGTCATAAATGCAATACCAATGGATTACTTCTCTTTGGATCAGCAGAAGAATGTAGCTTCTGCATCAATGTTTCCTCCTGCTCTGTGTTCCCCCAGCCCAAAGCAGTCTGGCACATCCTATCATGAGAGGATCTAGTGACAAGAGCAAAATCAATGTGTCATCTTCCTCCACGTCTTGTTGACTAAAGGGAGTTGGACTCCTTCCTCAAGGTCTCCCTCAGCTCAAGATTGGTCTTCTCACACCTCTTAGCCCACCTGCTCTACAAAGTAGAACATGAGCCAGTACAAGTCACAGGATTGATGTCCTGTTTTTTCCCACTTTGATTTTGTCCTTTTGGCAACAGGATCAGCTAATTCTCTGACAGGAACATGTCCTTTCCTTCAGTATTCTTAGTCTCATTGAAGGCAGAGATTGAAGCCCAGTAGGTGCTCCTGAAACCTGACTTGAGTCCCTTTTTTCACTTTCACATCTTCCTGCCTCAAGGGGCTGTCAGAGACTTTTCTTCTTTGTCTAAAGATTAAGAATCCCTGGGAAGTCTCAGTGTCAGACAATGTTTGGGCTTCCACCAACCTCTGCAGGAAAGCAACGAGTTCTAAACATGAAGTCCTCTTGGTGGTAGACTTTATAGCTCCATCTTGACTCGCCTTTCTTTAATCCCAAGCAGCTGTAAGCAGTTGGGTATCCCCGGTGCTTCCCTGCTGGACTCCTCCCCAGCAAGTGACTCTACCATATCCTAGTGTCAAGGACAGGTTTTCTTCTGTCACATGTGGGTAGTTAATATTTTGAGCATCTTCATATAGCTCATTTGTGCAGTAGTAGTAGTAGCAAGAAATACGAGAGGATGCTTAGAGAAATAAAAATTATACTCTTTTCATTATATCTTTATAACTTTTCAATTTTTATGTGTGCATCTCCGATTTGACCTGCAAAACTGCAAAAGCACCCTCAGATAACTTGGCAGTAGGAAACACTGACGGCATGGCCTGTTGATGCAGTCTCCAAATGCATGGTTTGTTGCCTGCAATGGTGTCGACTGCTTCTTATAATCCAGGCTGTCGTTTGGATGAGCTCCAGACAACACTGGGGGATGTCAGTCTGCTCTTCCATACTTTAATTCCTCCCTCAGAAACCATTTTGGCAGGTTTTTTGTTGCACAGACATGGCAAGCTGTAACATGTACTTTACAGTTCTGATACTACAACTGCCCCAGCCTCTCTGTCTGCTGTCTTTGCAGCCCGTTCCTATAAACTGTCTCAGGAGTATCCACTACAGCTCTCACTGCTCTGTATGCAGAGAATGTCTTCTAGTAGTGGAAAACTCTCAAAAATACATTGTGGATGGGTAAGCACCTGAAGCCCTCACTGTTTTCTGTAAAGTGCAGAAAGCTTACACTTGTTTTGGGATAGACCAGGGTCTTATTTGCGCTGGTGGTGTTTCAAATCCAGGAAACATCTGCAGCAAAATCCACGTCCAAGTTGTGCCTCCTATCAGGACAGCAGCAATAGCAGGTGCGAGCACAATGAGATGAGCACACACTCAGGTCTTTGTGCCTCTGGGCTTTTTGTCTCCTAAGAAAGCTCGTTAACATGCAAACACCTTGGAACTGCAAGCCAGTTGGAAGTGAGCTTTGTATTAGCGGCTTTATATTCAGGTGGAGAATGATGCTACCAATATGGTCCTCTACATAAACAAAGCCCACAATTGGTATAACTTACAGCAAATCCATTTGCTGCCTGGTTGCATTTCAAAAGTATTAAATACCTTAGCAAATGAGCTGAACTACTTTAGGTAGATAAATTGCATGTGGGGGAGGACTAGGATGACTCTTGCATTTTAAGTTAATTTAGTATTGATTTCTTTACTGCCCAGAGGACCAAGGACGTCATACTGACTTCAGGATGGAGAATCTAGAAATCCATCAAGATGCGTCTAGGAAGTTCCACAGCTCTTTTTGCCTTGTCTTTTCATAGCAAAAGTGTTGCAGAAAGAAATTACCCAAGGAAATTTCCCAAGGTTTAATTGCCTAAAAGGATCAAGGGCAGGGTGTTTTCAGAACAAGCACCTTGTCTCAGGCCTGATATCATTTGGCTTTAGTACTAGATTTTTGCTCAGCATTCTTCATATTGTGGTGTTTGCATTGTCCTCCAGGTTAAATTGTGTTGCTCTTTACTTCCAAGTGATATTCTTTTCCACTTGTTAATGTCTTTCTCATCTGCACCATTTATCCGTGGAGGGAAATGTCCCAATGCAAAGCATCTTGAGCGGTGAGTGTTTTGAAGAGGAATACTAGCCTGGTGTGAAGTACCTAATACAAAGGAAATGTTAATATTTACTTATATAGCCTGCAATCTGGCAGCTGGGTGAGAGATAAATAGAGCCTTTCACCTGAAATCATATACACCCTGCACCTGACAGGGAACTCTGAGCTGAGTGTCACACTACTTTGAATTCTTGTAATGTTTCTCCTACACAGACATTCATCTCTCTGACAGTACAGCTATGGAAATTCCTGGATCCATGGTATTTTTGGTGAACCTCATTGCAGGTGAAGTCATCTGCTGTTTCACTCAACCGATTTGATAAAGAAGCATTGTCCTTATGTCTGTCAGTGAGCAGAAACTGTTATTAATGTCTATCAAATGAATGACAAGCTGTAAACCCATTAGAATATTTTAATCAATTTTCCTGGATTATATAATCTGTGATCACTCTGGGTTTGCCAGATTTTGTGAATGCAAAGATCTATCTACTTACTCTGATATTTAAATTCACCCCAAGCAAAAAAAAAAAAAAAAAAAAATAGGTTTTGCATGCTATGATAAATTTCACTCAGAAAACAAATGACACTATATGATAAAATTGTGAAAATAGCGTTGTAAATGCATGTGCACAACTAATTATGTCAAAAGAGTTTATTTATCAGTTTGTCCAATCATTCCAACAAATACCACAGGACTTATCTTCAGGTAGATAGCAAAGCATGCATTTTAAATACTCATCTACATCATAAAAAATGATAAATTCTTGTTAAAATTATGTTTCCCCATGTTCATGATATTCAGCAACTAGGCAGACTCGAGTCACTGAGTTGCGTGATACAACCTTTTTACTCTAATAGGTATCATTACATATGTATATGTACACAATTTGATAATAGGAATGAAGGAAGACCCAGGGAACTAAAGGGTGGTCAGTCCAACCTTGGTGTTGCAGGGTACATGGACAATAAGAGGGAGATTCGTGACAGCCAAAGTTTTGGCTTTATATAATAGGGCTACAGAATTGGTGGTTAAGAAAAGAGCATCTGATGTCATCTACCTGGACTTGTGCAAGGCATTTAAACTGTTCCACACAACATCCTTGTCCCTAAATTGGAGAGGCATGGACCACTCAGTGGATAATTGGCTGGATCATCACACTCAAGGAACTGTGGTAAATGGCTTGATGTCCAAGTGGAGACCAGTGAGAATTCCTCAGGGATTGATACTGGGACTGGTGCTGCTTAACATTTGCTGGCGACACGGACAGTGGAATTGAGCACATCCTTAGCAAGTTCAGAGGAGTCCACAAAGATACTCTGAGGGCTACAGCACCTCTGCTATGGAAACAGGCTGAGAGAGTTGGGCTTGTTGAGCCTGAAGAAGAGAAGGCTTCAGGAAGACATTAGAGCAGCTTCAGTGCCTGAAGGGGCTGGCAAGAAATCTGGAGAGGGACTTTTTACAAGGGCATGTAGAGATAGGACAAGGGGGATTAGCTTTAAATTCAAGGAACGGAGATTTAGATTAGACATTAAGAAGAAGTTCTTCCCTGTGGGGGTTGTGAGGTACTGGCACAGGTTGACCAGAGAAGCTGTGGCTGCCCCATTGCTAGCAATATTCAATGCCAGGTTGGACAGGGCTTGGAGCAACCTGGTCTAGTGAGGGTGTCCCTGCCTGTCGCAGGGGATTATTTTGCTTGAAAAGGAAGAAATTTAACTTTCAGATGAAATGTTGTGTGACTGTGGAATGTCTGCTATGCTCCACGTCTGAGAAGAGAAACTGGACTTATAAAGGACTTTTAGGAGTATAAAGTATTGAAAATTTAAGTGAGATTATCATCTTTTAAGCTGTTCTTATGAATAAAACCCTATATATTTTCTGTGTTTCTACAAGCCTGAAGCTTTATTTTGCATTTCTTACTGCTAAGCAAAGACTGTAGAAGACTATAAATGCAGAAATCTTAATCATGTAAAGGAGAGCCCTGTTTGCTTACTGATGCATAAAATGCTCATGCTGGGGACTTATACCTTAGTCACGTCAGTTTAGTTTTACTTTATTTCATGTTTTCCTCCAAAAATTGCTTTCAGTTTTGCTGTGTGGCTTTGGGTTCCCTATTTTCAGATATCACTGTTCGTAAGGCTATGTTAATCTAAAAAAGATTTTCTGTTTGTAATTTATCTTCATATAATGGTTTAACAATGCTGATGTGTCTATCCATGGAGCTTTTATGGACTTCCCTAGTCCAGTATCACAAATGAGGAGTAATGGTGTTCTCTGGGTTATATCAATGCTCTTCTTGCAGATTTAACTAACATTCATATTCATCTGACCCAGGTGTTAGTCTCAAGCTGAGGATTTGTGATTAATCCTTGCTTCCAGCCATGTCATATTGACCAAATGCAAATCTTTCTGAGCCACCCTGGGGTCTTCCCAAGTGCTGGAGCAGGACTATCATGTGTCCTGGGAAATGTGCTGACGCAGAGAGCTTCTGCAGTGCCCTCCACATTGGAGGAGCCACTCTGGGAAAATCAGGAACATAGACTCTTAGAATAGTTAGGGTTAGAAAGGACCTCAGGATGCTCTGCTCTGTGTAATTACACCTGCAAAATGTTGAGTGATTTGATCTGATTGAAAACCTGGAAGGTCAGAACCTGGGATTTTTTTTGTATAACTAGTACCTACTCATCATGTGGAGACAATACCTTGTCACGCAGTGTCAGCAGCACTGACTAATCGCTACGGGATTTCCTCCAATTATAAGATTCCTAAATCCCCATAGTGCTTTCTAAGGTAGTGTTTAGAAATGTGTTTAAATGTATTTACTGTCATTAATTCTGCTAAGTGCTCTTCTGGCTGCGTTCTATGAAAGCAAGAGCAACACTTCACATTTTGCTGTGTTTTGCTTGTGGTAAAGGCCCCTACTTTTAGCAGGTGAAGCTTTTGATTAGGCTGTTGGAGAAATAATGTGAAAAAGATGTTATTTGCCAGGTGACCTGGCTTGTTGAGAGGAGACAGGAGGTAAAAGTGAAATGAAAGGAAACAAACTGTGGTGAGAATGTGTCTAGCTGTACCTTCCATACACCTACTGCTCAGTGACAGAGAGAGTCTGGAAAAGGAATTTGTTTCCTAGCTGTTGCTGTACTGCAGATATGTAATTCAAATACAGGGGAGGTTGCTGTAGGTCTCCATCAGCATTGTGAGAGCAAAGTTTGTACTTGATCTGATCAAAAACCCACTGGGGCTGAACTGTGATTTGGCAGCAGCCCACAGCCGATGCTGAAGGAAGAGTATGAAAACCAGGATGGGTGACAATAGTGCTTTGCTGGTAGTCACTCCCAGCATCCATATTTTTATAGCTCATGGATTTCTGGAGTTAGGTGATATTTTTTGCTTTTAAAAATATGGATGGTTTACTTTCAGTGAATTTTACCTTCTTGCATTTCAATCCTAACTGTATTTTTAACAAAAATAGGTGTTCGTTGTCCAGCTTTTCGCTGGATACATTTGGCTCTGACATGCGCCTCCTGCATGGATGCAGACAAATATAGATACAAATGATTAATTCCTCTGGTGAAATGTGTTTCTTGGCATCCAAGGGACTCTCCAGCATTGAGGCAAACCAGGTCAGCTGAAAACCCTGTCCCCCTATGTAGGTCACATACACTTTTGAACAAGTCATCTTTAGGAGACGATCCTTGTGCTAGGGAGAGAACTTCTGGATGAGTAGAAGAGGTTCCCAAAGGTAAGGACAAGCAGGAAGTTCACTGCACTTATCTGGGTATGGGTAGAGATAGAGCAAGTGCTGACCTGCAGCAGGCATGTAGGGCATACACACAGTCACAAGGACTCTGCTTGGGGTGTACGGGTACTGCCAGGCTGGGAATCCTCACAGAGAGGTAGGTGTACATCAGCACAGCTTGCACCAGGGTGCAAAACATGTCAAGTCCTGGATGCTGCTGTTTGCTTCCCCTGTGAAAGCTTTCAGGCAGGAGTCCGACCTGCTCTTCCAAGGAATGGAGGTGCTGCACTGCTGCCCCTCCAGGCTTTTCTGCACTGCTCACTCACATTCCCAGGGGAGGGATGGCTGGAATAAGTGTTTCACATAGAATCATAGGATGGTTTGTGTTGATAGGGACCTTAAAGATCATCTAGTTCCAACCCTCTGCTACAGGCAGGCACACCTTCCACTAGACCAGGCTGCTCCAAGCTCTTTAGTGTATGGTTCATTTGGTCCCCTCCAGCCAAGGTGTTTCCCTGCTAGCACTGAATAGCAAAGCAGGTTTTGATCAAGACAAAACCTAGTAGACATGGGTGGGGACCCCCCAGGGGATCTTGTATGGGTGACAGAGCTGCCACTGTTTTTTCTGTCACTTCAGTCTGCATTGTTTAGTATTTTCCTCTAAAGCCTGCGATAAATTCCTGGGTCATCCATTTTGAGAAGGCCACTGAGCATGAACCTCTTGGAGCTCAATGCCCAAGTATCTAGGAGCTGAGCAGCTGAGAAGTCTCTGCTGGGCTAGTGAAGCTCAGAGTCAGCTGAGAATCTCCTTGCTGCTTGCAGCTTTGATTGTTAATTGTTTCCTAAATATTCTGATTAATTTGTAAATCATGTTGCCATGGCAGCAATAATTTCTATGCATTATGAGTATCAGACACCTCTTGAATCAGTTTGTTTTCCCTTGTTGTCATAGTGACAGACATTTTGTCAGAATTATTTAGGTAGAAAGAAATCTGGAGACCTTTGAGGAGAAGGATCTGCAGAAGGCAGAAGCTCCTTGTGGAGCCCAGCCTGCCTCCCAACCTCTCTTATCTTTCACCTCCTCCTGCCCCATTACAGAGAGGACCCCAGGTCTGAGTGAGTGAGTTACTGCCCCATCTCCATCTTCTTCACATCCAAACTCCATCACGTTTTATGATAACTGCTATGTCCACCTGTCCTTTGGTTCAGCTTTGGATCTTTTCCAGTCTGTCAGCCTTCAGTGCCTTCCTTCTCTGAAGTTTCTTTTAGTCCTGTGTCTTTGGTTGCATCTCAGCCTTCCTATCCACTCTTTTTTAGAGCAATTCCTAATGAAACAGGTTGGAAAACTGCCTAAAAGTGTTCATCTGGTGCATTCATTAGTGATGCAGAACAGGTATGTTTTGAAAAATCTCAGCAGCTTATTTAATTACCTAAGTGGTAGATGAGGTATTTGAAAACTCTGGCTTGCAATATCTATCATTGCAACCTCTTTTCTGTTCAGAATCAGTGTTGCTTTACAGTGGCAGTTCAGTGATGAATTTATGGTCAATTTATTTAATAATTTTGGGGCACTCTGCCTCTCTGCCCCTCTAGCTCAGCTCTTGGGCTGTCAGGATCCACTGCCCTGGGTAAGGTAGGTTCTCCAACATTGCCTCTGCAGCCAATATTACTTTTAGCTCTTAGGTCTGCATGAAATTCTTGGAGTGGAAAAAAAGTCACAAGGGAAAAAAAGTAATCTGAGCACTGCTGGTTCGATAATTGACATTATTGCAGGTTCCTATAGTCTCTTTTTTAGAGGAGTAATAATGCCACTTCTAGATCACATCCTATTGACTCCAGTTGTCTTTGGCAACCCAGAAAATAAAAAATATTCAAAATATTCTGCTGTTAAATGTCTGTGTGCTCAATTGTGAACTTTGGAAAACAAATTAATTTTCTTAGTGTGAGTTAGAAAACTCCACTGTAGGCTTGGACACTTCCATAGGACCTCAGGTCTGTGCCATTTTGTGTTGCATTTCTGCTGCCACAGGGCATTTCTGCTACTTGCCCAGTCTGCAGTGGGAAAGCCTGCTATGTCCTTCCACAGTAATATTGCATTGGAAATGTCTGCAAAAAGGAGCCGGCACAATGAAGCAGCAAGTTGACATCTGGCAAACTAACTGAGGAAAATACATCGTGGCAGACTAATGCTTTTCCATACCAACTGTTTTGTAAATGCATCCATCCTCTGTGTATGTGCATGCATGCATAGTGCCTCTGTATGTATAATCCTGAGCTCCAGTATAGTGTTGCTGAATGTATGAATATCAGCAAGTCAAAGGGGAAAACACCCTGGAGAGAACATTTTTTCATTTATGTTGAAGATAACCAGAAATATAATGTAGAGCTCTTCCTCCTGAATAAATCACTGGAAGCAGTTATAGGGATTTGCAGTAACTGTTTGTCTTGCTTTTCCTTCCCTGCTGTCATGTCTTCACTTGCATGCTTACCTCCACTTGGTGGTAGCATTTTCTCTGTCTTCCTTCTCTTCCAGCCTTTTAAGCAGCTGCGGGTGTGTGCAAGGAGATGGTTCCCTCCTAAATATGTCATTGAAGTTGCATTATGTATTATTCCTCTGTGATGCAGAGAAGTTTGATACTCAGATCCTTCCTGGTCTGCAATTTCTGGCATCTGAAACATTTTCTTCTAATGTAAAAAGGAGAAGAAAAAAAAAAAATCTTAAAAACTTGAAAGTGCCACCTTATGATCCAAGGTGGGCTTGATGCCCTTCATAGACCTGAGCCTGGAATGAGGTGGCAGTGGAGCGCTGTCTTCCCCCAGGCTAGCCTAAAATCTGATTCAGGATCATGGTGATGACTTTCTGGTGGTCCTTTTCAGTTAGGTGTAGTTTCAGCAAGTGAAAGCCTCCACAGTTCCTTCTGTTCATTCTTTCATGGCAGAAGGTGATGGAGTGAAGGACTTGCTGCTAGGAGTGATGTCAGAACAGTTTTGGTGAGGCATGTGCCTATGAGGTGGGAAGGATAAGCATCCATAATTCAGTATGAGGTGACTTTAGCAGGAGCACCACAGGTACTTGGAAACACTCATGCCTGCAGAGGTGCTTCTGCCCTGTCCTGGGCATGATTCTGGTGGCTTCTGCACCTGCTGCTGGAGATGAGCTGTGCAGGGGTCTGCCTTGTCACTGCAAAGAGTGACTGATTTCCACAGAGCTCAGCAGGATTGGAGGGGGATTTTTCCCATGGAGAGAAATGAAGGTGATGCTGCAGGAGGGAAGCCATGGCCAGTCGAGGCAATGCTGTGTACAGGCAAGGTTCTCTGTGCATGGGCAAGGCTCTCTGTGCACAGAGGGTGCAGCTTGTTCAGATCAAGAAAGCAAGAGATGATGCTGTTGCTGTCTTTGTTTTTCATTCTAGCTATTAAAAATCTACATAAATGCTCCACCTTGATAATGGGCTGTACTTACTTTGCTCTTACTGCCTTTGGCTGGCATTAACCTTTGATGGTCTGAGCAAAAATGCAATTAAACATGGTGAGGTCTGCTGTGCCAAGGCATTTGCTTCTGTTTCTGTGATGCACAGGTGCATCTCATCTTCTGCAGAGAAAAAAATGCAGCACCACCTGCTGTAAATGAAATTATTGAAATATTGATTTTATTTTTTAAAACTGAATTCTGCCATTTATGAGTAGCTTATCTGAACAGCATGTACTGCTGTTCTCTTTCCTAGCAGAAGCAAGCTTCCAATCACTGGAAACACATGATTATTAAAACAGAATATATCCATTTGCAAGTTAAAAAAATCGTTCTTTTCTAAAGAATTAATTGCCATAGGGGCTGGCTGAATTCTGAAATAGAAAGGGTAAGAAAACGTTTTAATCTATTGACATCTCAAGGACAATGGCAATCTGGATTGTGGTGGGAACATTTGTTGTGGATTGTGCCATGCTTTAAGAACACCTTCTGTGACTGTTATGTCTGTTTTTTACCCAAGGATAGGATGGAAAAGGAAGACTGGAGAACTTAGCATGCACCCTGGTCAAACTTGGCCCTGTAGATTTTCTGCAGAGGGGTGCAGCTGCAGGGCACTGCTAACAAGTTCTTTACTCCAAAATAGTTTTGCTTAGAAACATGCAGGCAGGCTGTGGCACTGCCCAGCTCTGTGATGATGGACCGTGGAGCTGGGCATCCTGCTTCTCCCCCCCTCCTGAGAAGGAATCTCTCATTTAAGAAAATCATTACTCTGTTTAAAAATGAGTGGGGAAAGCCCTTTGAGAATGCTTTTGAGAACTGGACCTGCTGTCTTGTTTGGAAGGCTGCAGGGGATAGAAATGGCACAAAGCTAAACTTGTGTCTCTTCCCACACACCTTTTAAGGGCTGCTCTCCTGCCCATTACCTGGCAGATGCTGAATGTCACCCTGAGGTCAAAACAATGGTGTTTGCCTAGTGGATGTTCTCACAAGAGAATCACAGAATGGTTTGGGTTGGAAGGGACCACAATGATCACCCAGTTCCAACCCATGCCATGGGCAGGGACACCAAGTCACTCCAAGCCCTGTCCAACCTGGCCTAGAGGACTGCTAGGGATAGGGCAGCCATAGCTTCTCTGGGCATCCTGTACCAGAGCCTCAGCACCCTCATGGGGAAGAATTTCTTCCTAATATTGAATCTAAATCTCCCCCTGTCAGTTTAAAGCCATTCACTTTTGTTCAATCTCTACATGCCCTTGTAAAAAGTCCCCTTCCAGATTCTTGTCATACTCTTCATGCACTGGAAGCTGCTATAATGTCTCCCATTAAGAAGCCTTCTCTTCTCCAGGCTGAAGAAGCCCAACTCTCTCAGCCTGTCTCCACAGCAGAAGTGCTTCAGCCCTTGGAACATCTTCATGACCTTCTCTGGACTTGCTCCAACAGGTCCACATCCTTCTTATCCTGAGGTGCCCAGAGCTGATTGCAGTGCTTCAGATGAGGTTATCAGTCAGCTGGAGCAGATATTCTAATTTCTATTCTAAGATTTGTGGGATTTTCCCCTGCAGGTGCTGTGTATAATTAATGAGGTCTTGCACAGCCTCCTAAAGGTTGTAGCAGGGGAACAAAAGGCTTGTGCTGTTCTGTATTGCAAGGGAAGAGATCTGAAGTGGAGAAAATCTGGGATGTCTATGCTTGGTTCTATCAGTGTACAGAGCTCACTAAGGAGATATTGTGCAAGAAATCCAAAAGCTATGGTAGTTTGGTATTAGTGCATATCAATGTGCAGCCAGGGTAAGCTGAGTGCTGCAGACTTTATGATGGCTTTGTAATTACAAGGGCTACCAGTTCTAATGCTGTGCATTAGAAATCATTATCTAGGATGAGAAATAAACCTCTTAGCAGATTACTGTTTCAAAATGTATGATGCTTGGTTTTCTTGGAAGCAGCTAGCTTCAGTCTCTGTCAAGAGTAGTGTAATTACTGTAATGAGTTTTTGGCAGGTTTTTTTTGGAAGTGCAGTTCTTTTTATTCTTCTTTTGAGAAAGCAAAATGAATACGTGAGTCTAGGATAGGAGGGTGTCCTCCAAACCTCTTTCCTCCACTTTCCTCAATGCCTACATGAACAAAATGAAAGAGGAGAGGGCTTTTTGAGTATCTTGCTAATGACAGCTTTTCTTCCAAAGTGGTGTCTCAGACTGTAAGCAGCTGCTTTTGGAGAATTCAACCTTGACAAGGCATCTGCTCCAACTGCTTTGGATGCACAGAGCTGGAGGGGGGGTTCTTTCATAGGGGTTCACTAAACTCCTGGAATTTTACAGTGAAAATAAAGCAAGAGGCAGGTGGCACATATCTTCTGAAGCAGCAAGGCTAGAGCTAGTGGTGGTATTGCAAAGAAGCACAGTGAATCTTAAATCACATAAATAGTGACTGAGAGCTAGAAATAGTCCTGGACTCCCATAGATGTTTTTACTGTCTTCTCATTTAAACATGCAACATTCATGGAAATGCAATCAACATGTGTAGTATTCATTTAAAACATTATTCAAACCTGTGATTTCCCCTTTTTAAAACCCATGAGCCTGGCTCTCCATTCCTTTGGCATTTGGCCTGTTCTAACAGCTAAGCCTGTGTAACGTTTAGGAGGAGCCTGTGCTTTGCTGGAGTGAGGTGCTCTCTGTATGCCATGCTCCCTGGTGATGACCCCCAGCAGGGACCGTCCTCCTCCCTCATCATCTTTCCTACAGTATCCACTCTGGGTTATTTTGGTGCCAAACCAAGTGATTCCAAGTAGAGATGGGAGCAGTGCCTGCACTCAACCACCCATAGGCCCAGTTGGTCCTCAGGTTTCAGTTGGTGGGGCTGGCTGCTGCAAGTCAGGTGTAGTTTGCTCATGTCTTTGCTGCTGTGGCAGAAGTGATGCTCCCAGACACCTGAAGGAATGATGGGTCCTGCAAAGGCTATGGACCGAAAATCAGCGTGTGGGAAACAAAGGGAGGAATGTCTCTTTTTGCGTAAGGGATGGAGTGTGGGCAGCTTTGCTCCCTCATTTAATTTGTCCTGATCTCTGTGATTTAAAACAGAAGAGGATGTTGATAGCACATCTGCAGGTTTCTTTCCAGCCTGAAATACTCTGGAACATCAAACTGACCTGCCTTAATGCGGCTTCCAGTAGCCAAGGGGGCTGTTGAATTTGCAAATATCTTCTCTGCAGGGAAGAAGTGGAGTGAGGGAACACCACATACACCACACATGCTCCCAGGCTCTGCCCTAGGTGACCATGCTGTTCCCACTGCTGCTAGGTCTCACTCCTCTGCATGTTCACTATATCAGCATCTTTTGCTGCCAATAAATTCCTTGCCCAGCTGAGAAGGACCAAAAGCACAGCAGGGCACAGGGCTCTGCACTGGGGCTGGAAGTGATGGCATAGGCAGATGATGCTTCAGCCTTCGTCTGCAGCATCTCCTCTTTGACCAGAAGTGTTCAATTGCAGGGATTGCACTTGGTTTGGACCTTCTTCATGGGGTCGCATGCTATCTCAACCGTCCTGAAGCCCTGACCTGCAGCAGTCTGTTCCTAGCTAAGGGCAAGGAAGGCAGTGGCAAAACTGAATTAATAAAAAAATAGGCTGAGAAGGTTGTGCATGACCACACTAAACCTCAGTTAGCGCAAGCCAAATTGTTTGTTTTGCTTTTTGTTTGCAGCAGTGCAGATTCTGTAGTACTGAGGTTCTGCTGCAGAGGGAAAAGGGAAATGGGGAGCACAGTACAGCCTGAATGCCAGCATGGCTGCTGACAGCCGTTCTGCAGTGCTGACATCCTGAGCCTCTCTGCTCAAGCTTGTTTGAATAATGTTCAAAATACATAGACTTTTTTTATCCTTCCTTGTCAGTTGATGAACTGATGATTTATGAATTTATTTCTGTTATATGACTAGCTCTGTAGCCCTCTAAGGATTGTCCATAATAAAAGAGATTGACAGAAAATAAGGAATGCAAAAGCCTTTCTTGCAGTCGTGTTTTGGGGTTTTTCCCATGCTGCCAGCTCAAGTTTCTTGGCAGTGCTTTTGCAGTACAAAACTGAACCTGATGGCAAATTTCCTTCCAGCTTGAGGAGAGTGTTGCCTTGTGTAAACTGCAAGAGTGTCACAGGGACTCCTATCTGGAGCAGGTCACTTGTGTGAGACAGCACAACCCACTTATAGCAAAGTTCTGGTGTATTCATATGCACTTTGAAGTCATGATCATGAGGACTAGTTATTAAAATTGCATCTCCTGGGACCCATGGACTTGAAAATGGACCCAGCTTCCACCCTTTGCAGCAGTGATGCTGCATGTGCCTGTCCCCCATCTTACTCAGCTCCACTCAGGGGAGCTTGCAGAAGCTCTTGCAGACTGATGCTGGCATTGCCTCAAGTTGAGTGTTTCTGTCTGAAACCTTAACACCCTGTAAAGCAGCTTATAGTGCTGTGCCTCAACAGGAGATTAATTTCAAGGGAAAGCTGCAGATTCACATAGCTGGATAACCCTTCAGCACAAAACTTTTGGAGCAGGAAAAAGTAGTGCTGAGGGAATGATTTTGTTCAAGTATTGTATACTTTTGATACTCTGAGAACTTATATTTTTGTACCTTCCAGTTGAGCCCTGTGCTTTTAATTCATCTGATGAAGGATAGCTCCAGCAGCTACATTTTTGGAACATTTTACAAGAGAAAAAAAATCCCAGCCCCTTGTTTGTATAACAGGCTTGAAAACAAAGCAATTGCAGGCTACTCAGGGTGTAATAAAGACCTGCATAAAATGTATTTTGTTCACTATAGTCAGCTTTATTTAGATCTTCAAAGTGAATATTTGCATTTAAGTATATTCTAATAGCTGTCTGTATTGCTGCATGTGAAAATCTAATCTCTGTGACAAATTATGTTCCTATTCAGTGCGTTAGGTGAAAAGACTCCACATTTCTAAAGCTAAACTGTCTCCATGTTAACAAAACTGCTTACAAAGATGCTGCAATTGTTACTAACATTTGAGTTTGCATATGGACTGTTTTTCCAGTGCTGCCTCAGAATTATTTCCTTTTGCAGCTCACAGCTCTTTCTGCTGAGCACTATGTGCTTTTCAGCTGCTCTTTTACCAGTGTCTGTACCTTCTCTGAATGCACCTCTGACTTACCGGAGGCAGGCTAGCAGTGTTGGTTTTCTGCAGAGGCCTGGCTCTTTCCTACTGGTGCCCAGACCTTTGA
Source organism: Forpus xanthops (assembly GCA_032466535.1). Classification (NCBI taxonomy): domain Eukaryota; kingdom Metazoa; phylum Chordata; class Aves; order Psittaciformes; family Psittacidae; genus Forpus; species Forpus xanthops. The sequence continues at coordinate 15,900 of JASSUY010019743.1, forward strand.
AAGCCATAGCAGTGTAAACAGGATCTCCCTTGCTGCTGGTCATGCTGGTGCTGTTGGGAGCTTATTTCAACCCCTACCCTCCAGACTGGGTTTCGTATCATTTCAAGTGGTACTCATGTTTTCCATACTCTGGTACAAGTGCAGTGCAATTTCTTTGCACGGTCCTTGCAGTGGCTTGTTCTGTGGGCAGCAAATGGAGCAGACCCCTGGGAACAAAGGCAGGAGGCAGTCCATGGCCCAAGTACAGGCAACGCCAAGTATCCATCCAGCAAGAGGTGGCAAGCCCAGGGACATCACAAAGCAGGGTGCAGCATGCTTGGCCCTTCCTCCCTGTGGTCTGGGAATCACTGTGCTCCACTGTGCCAGAAATGCGTAAATGGGGTGCACAAGGATGTGTGCCTCAGGGCTGATGACTCTCTCCTGCATTGTTTTTTGTACCACTGAAAACTCACCTGGCAAACCCCCAGCATTTGGCTACTGTTGGTAAGTTGAATGTATCCTGTTGTGATTGGAGTTGGAGCAAAGCAGAGAGAAAGTCATACAGGGAGTCAGGCGGGAAGAAACAAAACAGAGAAAATGAAAGGAAAATAGGTTTGAGGAAAGTAGGGGAGAGTGGAAGGAGGCAAAAGTATGCTGCTTCCCAGAAACGCGACTGGCTTCAGCCCTAACGGAGTAGTGTGCAGCAAGTGCTGTGGGTTCAACTGTAGCAGAAGGTGCATGGAAGCTGGAGAGCACAGGAGTAGCTGCCAAGGCTGGGAGGTAACTCCATATCTCTCTGGCTAGTTTGGCTTATTGGTCCCTAAGGGGGTTTCCAGAGTGAGATAGGTAGAAAGGATGCTTTCCCAGGCTGTGGGAAGGTCAGCTGTTGCAGCTGGACTACTTATAAGTCTTTAAGCTGCTTTCTGCCTCGGTAAACATCTCATTTAATGGAGTTTGCATCAGAATGAAAGATATCAGGTCAGGTTCACCACTGTGCTGGAAGCAGAATTACAGAAGAGGGAAAGAGACAACACTAAATTGGGCATCCCTGGCTCTGCAAGAGCATCAAACCACACTGGCCACTGGGACCAGCACCACCAGAGCCCTGGCAAGTTTGTGCACTACTTGTGGAAACAGCATTGACTCATGGACTGGTGAATAGTGCTGGCACTGGTTTGAATTGCATTTTATGTACTCAACGCCATTTTTCTTATTTTTGCTGACATGATTTAGGTGGTGTTAAATGCTGGATAATTATATGACAAATACATGTAGTAATGCCATCCAAGGCACTCGCAGGAGCAGGGTGCTGAGGGTAAGGGCATGACAAGGTCAAGTTGATGTTCACTGAATGAAGTCTCCGATGGTGAGAGGTGACACTAGAACAGCTCTGTGTCTGAATGTCTTCAGGAATGCATATGAATGTTACTTGCTTGAGGGATGGATATGTAAATTTAAGCCATAATTTAGACCTTCAATGACCTCTGTTCTTCTTCCTTTTTTGCCCTCAGGAGCTCAAGTTGCATTTTCTCCAGCCCCTGAAATCAATATTTTTCTCTTCCTGATCATCTCATCTCCCAGCAGACTGATGCCAGGAACATTTCTTCTCGGTGATCCCCTCTACTCCCACTGCCTCCTCTCATCCATGCCCCAGAAAAAGATCTACAAGCACAGGGATTTCATAGCTCACAATCGCAGCTGGTAGAGAACTGGTGTCACTGGGCTGGGTGCCTGGTTTATGATAGGGGCCTGAGCAATAACTTTCTGAGGCTGATGGATGTTCAGAGTAAATCACTAAGATCCATATTTCCAAAATTACACTGGATTTGTGTCTTTGTACTTAGAAAATCCCAAAAGAGCTATCTTGGCTCCGCCTTCATGCCTTTTCCTATGTCACTGCTTGCTCTCGGTGCTTACAGGCATACACGGGTACCTGGTTGCATGGGTGCAGTAGGGTCAGACTCTGGGCTTTTGACTCCTTCACTGTGGATAGCTTTGAAAATTTGGACTTTCATGTCTGTGTGAAGGTCAGTTTTCTATAATGGAACAATAATGGTTTCCGTTTCTTTACCTATACTAATATAAACTCTTGTCTGATTCTCCAAACATCAGTAATATTGAAATGCTTTTTCATAATACAGCTACCTTAATCATTGTGCTTGCATCATCTTCAATAATCTACAAGAGGAAAATAGGCTCTCTAACATATGGAAGGGTTAAGAAATGGTGCTTGATCACCTTTGGAAAGTAATTTGAACTCTATATATGAAATAATAAGTACCAGCTGAGAGTTATGCATTATTAGTCACCTCTTTTTTTTCCAATTGACCTTTCCTGGTCAGTTTAACATCCAGTCAAAAGAAATGAGGACTTGCATTTTATGCTAACTTGGCAAAGTACTGTAGCATCTATTAGGATGTCCCAAAATTGTCTATTACCTCCTCACACAGACAATTGTAATCCACTCTGGAGAGCAGGAATGAAACCAAGGTAAACCCATGCTGGAATGGCTATAGATGTTTGGTGGTGTCAGATCATAGACACCAAAGAGCAAAAACCCAACATATGGTCATGGACCTTGACAAAGTGCTGGGAAGTTTGAAGGGAAATGTTTTATTTCTTTGGCTGAATTGACTGAGTGGCTGCTGTCTTCTGAGCAGATCTGATCTGTTTTGATATAGCATTATACTGACAGCACACCTCTGCACAGCATCACCAATTTCCTCTTGTGCACCACTTGTGGTATGTCGAGTTTTGTGACTCTCCTGTCACTATACCACCATCCTGGGTCACAGTTTCTTTGGAAAGGACTAGTCTCTGAAGTTACAAGCAGTGGGACAATGGCTACAAGTTGGTCTGATCAGGACAATGTCCTGCTGCAGGGTCTGACCCATCACCCTGACAAGCTTGTCCTTCCTCTTCATCCAGCCTGCTGTCCCTCTGCTGCACAGGGGACAGAGTTTGATGCAGGGAAGGTCCTTTTTTTAGGTCGAGTTGTTTTCCATCAGAGTCAGTTCTCTGATGTGTGATGCTGAGGGAAGTGAAGGGCCATAAATCATTCTGCTACTAGGCACAGCCTTCAAAAGCTGCCTGCCTGCTTGCATGAGTAGCTCCTGAGCCCATGCTGACCTTTCCCAAAGGCCAGCTCACTCTGACCTTTCTAGATGGAAACAAGCCACTGAAATTTCCTTTTTTTGCAATCTTCTTATCACACCAAACTTTGAGTAATTGTTGTTGAATGAGTGCTTCAACCTTAAATCACTATAATCCATTTTATGTTCATCTTTTTTCCTGTTTTGATTAGCATTCAATGCATACTTGAAAGGAGGAATCTGCAACAGGATTAATTCCATTTAACTGTGTTAGACATATCACTGAGAGAATGTTTTGGGAAGAAAGAATTTATAGATTCAGTGAGGGGAGGTGTTTGCATGACGCAATATTATGTATAGCACACGGTACTAGACAGTGAATGAGAATCTATATGGGTATTTCCAGTACTGAACTGAAAGCAGGATAGCCAAAAAGCATAGGATAATCTTGCTTGTGTTTCCTCTTGTGCCTTGCCCTGTGTGCTACCCCTTCTTGTTCAGTTGTTGTTTTTTTTTCAGTTAAAGTGAGCTAAATGTGCTGCAAATAGAAAGTGAGACTGACTCCTAAAAACAAAACCAGTGTGCAGGACAGGAGGAAGGCCCTAGGTGATATGACCATATTGCCCTGTTTCCCAGACCAGAGTTTAATGAGCAAATCTTGGCATCTCTTCAGAGCAGTGCATAGCAGAAGCTATCTGTGGGGTGGGCTTGCTTTCAGGATAGTCTGAAACATGAGTGCTAGGAGATGCATAATGGGCATGCAAGCACTTGGGTCCTCTCTGTTACCACAAGTTTAAGAGTTTCTTCTAATTTCCATCAGTTTTCTGTCTTCTTTGAATAGGACTTGTTCTACTGAGCTTTCATGCTGTATGCTTTCTGGGAAAGTTTCTCTTATGTGTCATTCTGGGCAAAAATCACTGCAAAATGTTGAATGGAGAGGAGAGAGAGGGAGAGGAATTGGGCTGTGTTGTGAAAGCCTCTGAGAAGATGCCTGGAGAAGCAAAGGAGAAAAGCTCTGGTCACTGAAGTCATCTGATTCTGATGTGCCTTACCCAACAGTTCAGAAAGGGCCAAACTTCCTCAAAACAGATGGAGATACATGTAGGGGAGACCCTCTTTCTGTGCCTGGTAGAAATGTTTAGCCCTCCCCTCCTGTTATCTGGATGTTTCTAGTTAATTCAATCTTTCATCTTGAAAATCCTGCCTGCATGTAGAAGAGACATCTTGGTTACCAGCTACAATTGTATATAGATATATTTAACATCTCTGATATAAAAGGATTCATTTAAATCATTGTGTTGAAGCAAAGAAATATTTCTTATCCATGAGATTTTCAACCATCACCCCTCCTTTTGGTGGCCAGAAGGCATTCTCCAACAAGAATGTATCTTCCCCTGGACCTCATGTTTTATGCCAGACCATGTGTAAGAAGCATGATCAGTCCAACTATATGCAGCTTATAGATGCCTCTTGAGTAAACCAAGACATGACAGGAATCAACCACTTCAAGTGCCCAGGCATCCAACTCTTCCTTCCGGGCAAGCCATAACAGCTCCATTTGCGCATGTGTGCAGTGGCATGTCTGAAAGAGGTATGAAAATTGCCAGGTTATTTTGGTGTTTTGGGCATCTATAGGCTGAGCTTTGTCTTGTATACTCTCTGTTTGAATGCTTGCAAGAAAGGAAAAGAGCTGTCATGTTCTGAGACCAATAAACTGATTATCCAAATTGAGATGAATGCACATGAAATAAATGCAGTTACAGAATGATTTCTTCGAACATCTGGAGAGTCCATAATAGCACACCTTGGTGGCTTTGTCTGTGACACCTTCAGAAGATGGTGGATTGGTTGCATATCTTGAAAAAAAATGTCTCACAGTGCTTGATGTGAGAGAGCATCTGTCCTTTGTTCAGCAGCAGCAGCCATTTTTCTCCTTCATAGTAGCTGGTGCAATGCTGTGTTTTCGACTTTCGGCCTGGGAACAGCACTGATAACACCAAAGTTTATAATTATGGCTTAGAATGTTTTGGTCTGACCAAGGACTTTCTGAGCCTCATGCTCTGCCAGGGAGGAGGGGAAGCCAGGAGGAAGCAGAGACAGGACACCTGACCCAAACTGACCGAAGAGGTATTCCATACCACAGTGCGTCATGCCCAGGATGTAAAACTGGGGACAGGAGCCCAGAAGAGTTCAGTTCACAGCTCAGTCGTTGAATAGTGAGCAGTTGTGTTCTCTTCCCTTGTATTTTCCCTGGAGATTGTTATTGGTGGTAGCAGCAGTGATTTGTGTTATACCTTAGTTATTGGACTGCTCTTATCTCAATCCGTGGGAGTTACATTCTTTTGGTTCTTCTCCCCATTTTCTCCCCGCCCTGAAGTGGAGGGGAAATAGGTGGGAGGAGTGAGAGGGCAGGCAGACTGATTTACAGCTTAAACCATGAGAGTATCAGAGCAGTGTTTCTGCATCTCCCCACTGCAGCATGCTGAGGTAGGGGCCTCCAACAGCTGCATTATGAAGGCGTCTCCCCAGGAATTATGTCCCTTTTATTTGACAACTCCAGGAATGGGGCTGATGTATGGGAGAAGCAATGGTGCTTTGCTGTCTGCATGGCTGCTACCAAGAAATCTGCAGAGGATGACATATTGGTGGTTCAAAAGAGCTTCAATCTGCCATATTGAGAGCTAGATATATTGTAAGTCTCTTTCATCCTTTGAAAAGGCAGAGTAAAAGCGATGCTTCCTGCCTGTCTCTTTTGCTTTGCCATTCACCCAGTATCCTTTCATGACATAAGCACTCCACAATTCTTAACCAAACTCTAGATTTTCTTTCAATTTATGAAGTTTTTTTTTTCATGAAATAAATAGTATTTATTTGAAAAAGGAATGACTCAGAAAAGAATTAAATGTTCTTCTGCTTCCATTAATCTCATTTCTCCTGGTAGGCATCCCATAAATAAATGGGAATTAAAATGTCATCACAATCTGTCTGCACTGGGAACTGGGCTTCTGACTGTTATACTCAAGGTGGAATTGCTATAAGAAGCTGGTAATTTACCATTAATACCATAATGAAATATTTAATCAGATTAATCAATGTAACTGCATTAGTCAGTGTGCTTCTCAGACTGAGATCTGGTGCCATGGCTTCCTCCCCTTTCTAATATGCTTTGTAGGACTTGATTTATATATCTTCAACATCCCCTCTCTTAGATCTGAGTTGCTACAGCTGGACTGCAAAATCTGTTGCTCATTGATCAGCTCCAGGGGAAAGCATTTTCAAGAGCTGGCTGGAGAAGAACTAGTGTGTGATTAGACTGTAATCAAGGGTGCTCCATTTTCACTTCAGAAAGTCCTAGATTGGTTGTTGTAATGAGCCCTGGCCATGAGAGCTGTCCCTTCAGCACTTCCAGTTGCAGTGCAGGGCAAGGCTGAGTACTGCCAGAAAGGACCAGGGAGAGCTACATGACGACACCCTTGTTTCTGCATGAATATTTGTCTGTTTTCAGACCTTTCTTACAGCAGAATGTGCTCTGAGAGCTGCTGGGTGGCCTGCCACAGCCTTCCTGGGGCCTGTGGTCTCTGCTGTTGTGCTTGGCCATTTTCCACCTGGGCTCACTGCTGACAGCTGGGGCTTTGCAGAAGTGTAGGTAAGATTAAAATAGAACTGGAGAGAGAGGTATTTTTTTATTATTTCTTTTTCAAAAACAAACCTCAAATCCACAGAAAAACATTACTTTTTTTTTATATTTTTTTTTCTCCCAACCTATGTCTCTGAATGATAGTGATGATGATTCTATGATTCTATGATATGGCACAGTCAGTATGGTAGTGCACAACATTTTTTTCCAATGCAAATGCTCACTGGGATAAGGTATATTACTGTGCAGTGCAATGTAAATAGTAGATTAACCATATGAAATGAAATGGTGACTCATAGGGACACCCCTTCTAGTACTGACCTGTGCACTATATTATTGTCTCCGGTTTGCCATTACCTGTCAGCAGTTTTCTCTCTGCCAAGGATTTGGGAATTTAGCATTGTACACAATCCATTTCGTTAGGGTTAACTCCTTCTGGAAATAGTTGTACACAGTACAAAAATACTTGATTTTTTTTCTAGCAACCCCTTGAAGTGTGCTGCTCTCCGGGAGCAGTTATCCAGGTCTCCAAGATTAACAAAGTGGCCCCTGGTTTTCTGTGTTCCTCCTTCCTCCTTCCAGCTAGCCACCCTTTAGGGGTTTCCCTTGCAGAGGCTGTCATTGGAAACTCTGATTCCTTCAGATCTGCTGGCCACGTTTTGCAGGCTGCTGCTTTTATAAGTTTGTAAGATTTGTATTAACCTGCTTCCATTAGTACTGTAGCTAAACCAAGACTTGGAGAGGTGAGGCAAGACAGACAATGTACTCAAAGCCTGGTTTCTCAGCAGCTGGAATGCTCATCTTAGCCTTTAGCATTTTTTACTTACCTATTTATTTATTTTTATGCCTGTGAGGCTGCAGTCCCTCGTGGTGGGACCAGGTTTGTGCCTCTTGACTCAGTTTGCCATGCAGTAGCCCAGCATAGGCAGGGCTCTTGTTTCTGCCTGCTTCCTGCCTGCTCTCCAACTGCTTGCCATGTGCCTTGTAGGTGCCTGTTGTTAGCAATGTCATGTCCTTTATCTGCAGAACTGATTCCCTTGGTTAATTTTACTGCTGTGTGTCACACATAAGCATATGCAATATACAACTTCAGCTACTGCTTTCTTGACAACTAGTAATTTGAAGTTTTACTGTACATTATCTTACAGAATACAGAGTCATTGACTTCCTCTGGCTGATATCAAATGCACTTAAATCATGGATGAATGAACATATTTTTCAAAGATAAGCCCTGAGCAAATGAATTGGATTTATTTTTAATGCTGACTTGTTTCTAATGCCCAGTGACACAAGAACAAATGATTGCTATCAGTTGTCCTCTTTCTGTGTAGGATATTTCTTCGGGCAGGATGATATCAATGTATTTAGTATTATAAATCATCCTTCTGGCTTGATATTTCTTCTTTAAGGAAAAGGCTTAGTCTCAGCCTTCAGAAGATAGATCAAACCTTCCTCATTGTCATGGTGCCACTAAAGTCAACAACAAAACTCATGCAATTTGACTCATTCAGGAACCTCAAGGCATGGATGCATCTCCATCAGCTGACCTTGCTGAATGTTGGGCAAAGAGAGGGAGAGGATGCTGATGAGTTCAAGTGATCCACACGCTCTGCTGGGACACAAGGCACTCAGCCCACAGGAGCACATCTAGAACCAGAGCTCTGGCTTTAGGCACAGTCTATTTACTGCTGTATATAGGTGTTCTGTGCTTCTGGTCATCCCCTCTGGCTTTTCAGGTCTATAGTATGCTTTTGAGTTGAGGGACCATGACATGGCTCTAATGTCATATTCAATGTATAGGGGCACCACTGCTTTGTACAGTGGCCTAGTAATATTTTCTGGCTTTCTTTTCCATTCTTTTCCTAGTTTTTTACATTACTACTTTGACTTTTGCGATTTCTGCAGGTGTTTTCACAGAGCTCTCTTATAACACATATCTTCCCAGGAAAACTATTGTTTCTTTGTAAAGGAAAACATTTTGTTAGGCTCACTCATGTAAGTCATGGAAAAAAACATTCCCTTCCACTATTGGGAATTGTGAACAAACTAGATTAAAATATACCAAAAGCAGAAAAAGATTCTGAAGAGTGCATCTCCAGGTGCAACTAAAAAACCAGCCTGTTTAAAGACTGCCACTCATTTGGCTACATTTTCCAAGCACATATCAGAAATCCTCTCAGGAGGCAAGTCTATGTAGCCTTCCTGTAATGCACTGGCAGTACTTCCCCTGTGAGCTCACTGTTTCAGATAACATTGTCTTTGGAAAGAGGTAAAAAGGCTGGAATGTGATACCAGTATAGAGATGAGGTGGGTTATCAGAGCATTACAGTACACTCACAGCTTAGAGGCTCTGGTATGTGAAAGGGGATGATGCACTTCCATGAGCCTTGTGGAAAGGATGTAATTCAGTGTTTTCTCCTGGGGTATGGCCAGATTCTGCCTTGCTCCTTGGTAAGCCAGTGGACATCACCCTGTGGGGGTGGACAGACTCCTGTGGGGTCTAGGCACAGCATGCCCTGAGCCTGAAGTTTTGGAACAGGAATGACAAAATTCAGCACAGGGAGTAGTTCCTGGAGCCTTTTGCAGCCACATCTGGGGCATTGTACACAGGCTTTAGAGCAGTCTGTCTACCCCTTTATTTTTTCTTTCAGTAGATCACCTGTTTTTCAACATTTAGGCACATTGTGCCATATGTTGTTTTTCACAATGTAATGATGTGAGGCACCTTAATGATGACAAGCTGGCATCCTTCCTAAAAGGTAAAACAATAGAAACAACTTCTTGCTCATGATAGTCTTTGCAAACTTGGATATGGGTTGACACAGGGAGCTCTGCATTAACAATCTACTTCATCTCACAAGGAAGAGTGCTGCCATGCAAAATGCTGCTCATGGAGCCAGGACATGCAGTTTTGCCACATAATTGAAGAAGATGACTTTGTAGGAGCAGCACATGGTCACCTGTGGAGCGAGGGCATCCTGCTCAGTTGCTGTCCACATTTCCCTCTCCATCAAGGAAGGGGGCTGAACCAAATGACCCCCATGCCAAGCACTGGGGCAGATCTGACTCCCTTCCTACCCTACCAGATGGTGCCAGAGTCTGTTTGTTTTTCTATATATCATGGTACGATTATTATAATGGCTTTTTAAACACCCTTCAGAATATATGCTGGAGTTCTAAGGAGCTATTAATAGAGAGCATTTTAAATCTCTCTAGTATTGTTTATGGCAGCCTCTTGTGAATTTGCAATGAAATGATAACTCTGCTGGGGAAATCAATTATGCCAAGCAATTTGTTACATCATTTTTCAATGTATTAATTTTAATTTCAACAGAGAAAAAGACAGGGTGAATGCATCTATCATTTTTGAACGAGGTAGTGTACAATGGCCTCTTGGGAGCCCTCCAGTTCTGCAGTCACTGCTATCAATAAAAGGGAAGGAGAAATTCTGAGCAATTTCCAAATATGAGAAATTATTATAAATTGGAGTGAACCAATGAATGCAATTATCACAGCTAAGGTTTATTCTCTTTGCTGTGGATGAAGCATCCATCTGGGTTTTACTGA
>JASSUY010019744.1:0-35770 GCA_032466535.1 Forpus xanthops
ACTGTTCTTATCTCAACCTGTGGGAGTTGCATTCTTTTGATTCTCCTTCCCATTTCCCCAGGACTGGGGAAGAAAGATGGGAGAGTGAGCAGAACTGTTTGAGGAGCCTCAAACCACAACAGGAAGCAGAAACAGAACACCTGACTCAAATTTACCAAAGACATATTCCATACCACAGCATGTCATGCCCAGTATGTAAAAATGGAGGGCAGGGACCCAGAATAGGGGGGGTTCTCTGTTTAGTCAGGCTGGGTATAGGTGGCGAGCAGCTGTATTCTCTTTCCTTGTATTTTTCTTGTCATTATTATTATAGGTGGTAGCAGCAGTGGTTTGTGCTATACCTTAGTTTATACCTTAGTTAACAAACTGTTCTTATCTCAACCTGTGGGAGTTGCATTCCTTCAGTTCTCTTCCCCATCCCTCCAGGAGCAGGGGAGAAGAAAGAATTGGGAGTGAGTGAGCAAACTGTGATTTACAGCTGAAACCACTGCGAGTTTTAAAGGTCCCTCCCATCACAAACCATTCTGATAATTTTATAATTACTGCATCACTTATTGCTAACTAATTTGTTTGTCTTCTGACATGGACCATAAACTTAGGTTGTCATTAACTCTTATGCTGCTCTCCTTTCAAAGGAATCATAGTACCACAAGTGTTTGTCTCCTCCATTTTTAGACTTAAAGGCTAAGCAAACTCAGTATTCAGAGTTCAGTGGAAGTAAAAACAATGATTATGTTTGTATAAAATGCTTTCTCAAAGGAAGGATATAAGTAGAATGAAATAAAGTAGTGAATTTTGGGCATGTTTTAAGGAATCTCTAGGAAGAACTTTTCCAAGAAGCTGTTTGTTACCAATGGCCGTAAAAATTAACTGTAAGGCAGAAGTAAGACACACACCTAAAAAAGCTTGCAGCAAGAAAAGCTGTTTGTACTAGACATTGATACAAACCTCATTTAGGATATTGATAGAAACCTCATTTAGGATATTGTGCTCAGTGTCACTTATACAATACATGCATATATATATATATACATATATTTTAAGAGAAAGAAAAGAGAAACCAGATTAAATGAGAAGGGCTGCCAATGATTCCACCAATTAAAGTCCAAAAGCTTCTTCAGCAAAAAAAGATAGTAAAATAAAAGCTGAGAGAGGAGTATTAGTGTTCCTTATAAACCCAGACTGATTTCATTTCATAATATGTATGTTTGGACTAGAAATCAGGAAGGAGTTTTAATCACTAGAAAAGAATTCTGAAAGAGCCTTCCAAGGCAGAATTGGAACAAGAAATCCCAATTGTTTCAGGAGAGAATTTGGTAATTGTGTGTGAGACTGTGAAATGGTGGGTGTGAACCTGGCCTTAGAAAAGTACATTGGTGATGCCATGATTTGAACATTAGGTTTGCATTTTGAAAATAATTGCTTCTTTAAGGAGAAGAAAAAGAGAAAAATCTTGATAATTCTGCTTCGTTAATTCAGGGGAGATTATTTGTCCTTTTTGGGGTTTTCAAGACTAATATGAGCTGAGTTTTGGGCAGGGCATAGTCCTGCCTTTCACCAAGTAAAGAAATCATCCACATGTTTGGTGGGAAAGTTGTGTTCAAATGCCCAAGGATAAACTGTTTACTAGTCTGGAAGGAATTTTGTCTTATGTTAGGTTAACAGGGACTGTTATTGGAAAATCTCATGGAAGCTCTTATCTGCACAGTTAAGAAACTGGCAGTCTACTTGATTTCCGTACCTGTGTTGCAGTACCATGTTGCACTGTTGAGCCTTCTGCAGCTCTCAGTCAGATGCTTTCAGTGTATATTCTAGCCTACCTGGGGCTGCTTTACAGCAAGTGCAGCTTGGGAGAGGGGAACAGGAATGGTTTGAGAGCAGTAGGAAAAGCATTCAGTCCATTTTGTGTGAGCAGCAAAGAGCAGGGTTGACAGCGATAATACGATGCAGTCAGTCTCATGTTCGTAATCATGTTCATACATTGAGAAGGTGCAAGAAAAAATAACAAATCATGATAAATTACTCAGGGTCAAATGTAAAAATAGAAAATCAGTGGCAGAATGAAACCTTATATGCAGTCTAAATTTGATCTGAGTAATCATGTTAAGTGTCGAAAATCTTTTCAGTTCAGAACCTTCAGAATTAACCTGCATTTTCAAATGTGCTTGGGAAGTTTTTACTTTATAACTATCTTACTATCACACTGCTTTTCCGCCTGCCTTCATTATCAGTTTTGTGTTTGGTTTCATGGTAAAATATGTTCAGAAACTATTTAAGCAGCCCCTGTCAAGAAACTGTCTGTTAGTTTGAAACGGAAATGTGCTTACTATTTGGTAAGAATAACATGCATGTTTCTGTGGCATCCTGATATATAATCCATTCTGCAAATAGGTTAGAATCCAGATTTTGGAAGCCTTCCTTAATTTTTGTTTTAAACATAGGCTATGTAAAGTCACACAAAAGTTCAAATGCTGTTAGTATGACAAGCTGTTTCACCAGCTATGTTCAAAACAGCGTTAGCACAGCAGCTGCCTTAAGTCGGAGTTGGCACACAGCTATCAGCCCAGGATCCCCATGGTTTCCATAGAAAATGAATGGAACATGGCACCAATGGGAGTCTTTCATAATCCCTGCTCTCAAAGGCTGCCATTAATAATCACAGAACTTTGAAGTTCTTCAAACTGAGAAGGTTCAAGAAGATTACTTAAAGACATTCAATTTCTGAATATTTTTTATGTTCTTTTTGTTAGAGATGCTTATGAAAATAGTTAATCTTGATAACTTGTCTATCTCTTTGATTAAATTATGTTTCAATTTATATTAGTATGTCTTTGCCAATAGTTAAGGTTGAGTAGCAGACTTAAAGGTAACTTGTGACTCAGTCCAAATAGTTTCATTCTGGTATATAAAGCATGGAATTTATTTGGTTTATAACACAATGTTCATTGAATACTAGCTTTGAGAAACTGCATTCTAGCAAAGAGCTGCCAATTACTATTTAAATGGTGTGCAAATAATGAGATTTTTCTTTGAATGCTTTTCTGAAGTATTAAATCAGTTGTCATCTGTTTTTTTTATACACCTGTACACACTTTCTGGTTGTAATTCATTCCTCTACACAAAAGAAGAAGATTTGTTCACTTGCAATTACTAAAAATATTATCTTATTTTGGTACAAACACCTGTGGGGGAATGCTGTATCTTTCTCTACACAGTAGGTAAAATATGCTGTTCTTCTCTTGACTGACAAGTAGTCACTTCATAAGTTTATAACATTTTTTAATAAGAAAATGGGATCTATTCTCCCTATTTGTAACAGAAGAATAAATGTAAGTATGGACTTCTTACAGAGCTGTTTGCCAACACATACTTCTTAGTGTGTCAGTTTTAGTTTACTTGGTTATTTAATCCTGTAAGCGTTAAAAACAAATGATAATTTTAATTCATATTTGAAGTGATGAGGCTGTAGATTTATTTTTTTTTTTTTAGTTATGAGTGTATAGAATAGGAATTAATATTTCTGCCTACCTGTAAGGACTTTTCCTTACCTGTTGCATCATGTAGAACATCTGTGCACTTAAAATGAGGAAATTAATAATTAGCTTCTCTAGAAATGGTACACTAGACACATAATGAATTATTACATATTCATCATACACAGGAAAGTTACCATAAAGAATACTTTTTATTTTGAGTCAGTGTTATGTGATATCTTGTGATAAATGGCATTTTATTTAAGCTGAAAAAAATAAGAAAAAAAACGTGAAAATCCCCCAAACAAATACTGGAAGTCTAGCTTTGCCCATGTAATCTTTTTGTGGGTAACTCCATATATATACATAGCTAAAAGGCTTCTTTGATAAAGGAGTCTTACCATATTTTAAGTACCTGTTTGTGAAACAAGAAGTTATATTTCCGGTTAGTGTGGCTTTACTGTATATGGAAAGTCATTAAAAATCTATGTGCAGTGTATCAGTCTTCTAAAAGTCATTTAAAAGCAGTCTATAGCCTTTGTGCTTTATCACTGACCTCATAATAAAATAGGAAAAAAACCTGATTCCTACTTAGTAACTGACAACAGTTCACAGTTCTCATGGTGCATGTTTTTGATTGTAGTTTTCTTGCATTAATACCTACTATATACTTTTCAATGTAAGCATTCTTCCATGCAGGTAAGTTAGTGTATTTTAATAAAAAATCTCAAAGAACTTGTCGATAGCTTGGGAAATGCTAAGATCATTGGACATCTCTAAAGATGTTCAAATGGTAGATTAGGTTGTTTTGTCAATTAACTAGTTTTGAAATCACTAGATTTTCTGTGGTTGTTCATGTCCTGTTACTTGGTGAACTGTAGTGGTAATTAAACCATGAAGAAAATTATTCCCCAGATGACGCCATCATTGCTCTGATGAATGCTTAAAACACAGGCATTAACAGGGTTGTCTGACTGGTTCTCTTATGCAGTGGAATGTTCCCTCTACTGAACAGTTTTAATGCTTCCATTTATCTTACTTTCCATTTCTCAGGGTTTTAGTTCAGTTCTTCTTTAGTACCTTGGACCACTAGTTAAAATGCAAGCAATGTCTTTCTAGGGTTCAAGACACTATTTTCATTCCTTGGGTAAATGGCAAAGCAACATTTTCTCACTTTGTGGGCCAGTATCCACTAAAATAGGTTTTAGTTTATAAATTCTATTAGTTATTCCTGAGAAATTTATGTTCTTCTTTCCAGTGCCTTTTGGGCAAAGAAAATCCTCACTGAAAATCTTCATTTCTATTTGGTGTTTCTCTTAGTGTCATGCATGGCTTGACAACATCTTTTTTCTTGCTTACTTATACATTTGTGATTAGTTCTCTCATTAACATGAGTAAGAAAGAGTTTCTTGAGATTTGCTGCTTTAGAGGGTTTAAACGAAGTTAAAGGCAGGTGCTTGATATCCCCTTTAAAGGTTTGGTATGATTTCAGCACACTGGTTTTGAGACAGATAGAAAAAAATAAGTGAAAACAAAATTGGTTATATATCCTAGGGACTGTGGTCCCTTAAGGATGTGGTTTATATGACAATAACGTAGTCTTCACATCAGAGAATTGATCCAGGTCTTCCCACATCTCATCCTAAAGAAAATATGGGCTTCTGACTGGGTAACTGACACCAGCAGTCCATTGACTACACAGACAACATCTTCACTGTTTGTGAAGAGAACTACTGACTGGATTCTTGCACAAGAATTCTCAGTATATTCTTTAGCTGTACTGTATATTTTTTCCCTGTATATCATGCATCTCAGCAATTTTCCATCGCTATTGTTACAAAGCCATCCCATCAAACTTAACATTACTTAAAATTGGTTCTAAAGGTTTATATATTTCATTTTTTAATTTTGTGTCCATCCCCCCCCTTGTCTCAAATGTAGGCATGGACCATACGCCAAAGGTCCAGTGGCATGAACCTCTTTAAGACGTTTCTCTGGCTTAAAACTGATTGGATTTTTGCTCACATCCTCCAGTTATGAGGAACCTGATATTCATATGACTTGTCACTGTGCTGAGTTCTGTAACTCAAAGTTAATGCAATTTACACAACCCTGTAATTTGAGAGTTACCTTGTTCCTATGGATGCTACTCTAATGAAGCTGAATGCTGAACAGGATTGTATAGACAATATGCATATTCTGCTTCTGTAATCCTTCCACTCTTAGTTATGAAATATAATCCCATTTTAATCTTCCTTTCCGGTTTTACAGACATATTTCATGTACAGTCTGTGTTAATTAATATTTTATCACTATTTAACAGTATTTGAGACAATGCTCGTTCAAGCTCTGTGGGCTGAATCCTGGGCAGGACTACATTAATTTATACTATAAATTCTAGCACAGATACTTATTTCCAGTGCCATGGCACTGTGTCCTTGGAGCTTGGTTGAAGAGAGAGAATAACACTGCCTTACAGAATTGTATATGAATACCTCTCAGTAGCCTGCAACTTAAGAATAAAGCTGATAAAAGAAAGAGAGAATCAGACCAGTAAGATTTTTGTGATGGTGATGTCCAGAGAAGCTGTGGCTCTCCCATCCCTGATGGTGTTCAAGGCCAGGTTGGACAGGGCTTGGAGCAGCCTGCTCTGGTGGAAGGTGTCCCTGCCTATGGCAAGGGGTTGGAACTGGATGTACTTTCAAGTCCCTTCCAATGCAAAACATTCTGTGATATTTGGTCTTTTATCTTAAAAGAGGTAAAATTAGATACAGATTTGTAAACAATATTGGAGACTTATTTGAATTATTGCTGAAAATATGTCACCGTTTGCCACTTTCTTCTTTTTTAAGAATAAAACCACATGAAAGTAATTGTTCTGCTTTGTGGAACACTGATAGGACAAAAAGACTGTGCTGGACAGATATTTTGTGCTATCCATTGCTTTATGTCACTATTTCAAGTCAATGAATAAGATTATTGTAGGTACTACTGCCCTTTTTAAAGATAAACCCTTTCACAATAATTTTGCTGTAATACAGTATTGTCAAGAAATGCAATATGCTTTACCTTCATGAAAAAACTCTCTAATTGGAATCAGTGGACCTTGACTTACTTGTCACATCTATATTCAGGGTGAAGGTGAAATCTTTAAGAAGTGTGGTCAATAGAATTAAACCATGGCTTCTGTGAATAAAAAGAAATTTAAAGGATGCATTTATATGGAAGATTTTTCTGCTTGAATTTTTTTTTTTAATTCTTTTTTCTTCTAACATGTGAGGGGAATAAAGGGTGGTGGGGAAAGAAAGGCAGACTTGATGGCATATGAACAATCTTATTACAATTCAGTAATTGAAATACAGTTAAAAACCAACTAGTCTTGTTTTTTCCACAAAACTTGTGCTGGAAGAATTGATAAAAATCTCAGTCTAAAACTTGAGAACAGGTGGAGGAATTCCAGCTAAAGCCATTGAGCTTAATGAGAGTTAGTCATGCGTTCTGATTGTTCAGGTATTGGATGAGGGACCTGCAAGGCAAGTGCATTTCCTAAGCTCCTAAACTCTGGATAATAAATAGAAGGAAATCATCTCTGGTGACATGGTTTAGTGGGAGGTGTCCCTGCCCATGGCAGGGGGGTTGGAACTGGATGATCTTAAGGTCCTTTCCAACCCTAACTATTCTATGATTCCATGATCTTCTAGTGATTAGTAGACATGCATATAGTGACTTCATAACAGAAAAACAGGATAGTTACACTGCAGTGTAAAAAAGCCATAGCTGAGGCACCCTCTTCTCTATTATTATTATTATTATTATTATTATTATTATTATTATTAAGGAATATTGGCAGCTGATTGATAAAGTTTTCCTAAAGCTTGAATTAATAAAAAGGAAATCTCCCCAACAAGTGTGCAGGTTACAGTGTGCTGTGTAGTGGGTAAGAAAGCACAGCTGGAGGAGGTTAGCACATGAAATGAAGGAAGGCTCAGAGTCAGCTTCACATGGTTCACAGGCATCCTCTAGGTTGGCACACGTGTAAAATCACATACAAAACGTATACTAAGTTGATTTAACAGCACAAATTATGGAACCTGTGATAAATAAGCTGGTCAATTATTTTACATATAGGTATTCTGGGGGGGGGGAATATCACTTGGTCTGAAATGATATTTAGGTTATGTTCCTATGATTATTAGCTTGAATAACTCTCATCAGAAGTTTTCAAAGTATTGATCAGCCAACTTTTTATGTTGGATTAAGGCTCTTAAATGAGATTTTGAATTCCTTACAGACATTCCTCAGTAACTTGTGCATGTGCAACTCTTAGAATGTAGTATCCTTAATCATACTGATGTAAACCATTAAGATCATTATTGTGTAAGAATTTATTTGCTTGGTTTCTAGGAGACTTATATGACTGTTTAGCGCAAAGCTAAATAAAATACTTGCTGTGATGTAATGGGTTTGCATTACATCATGCTCAGAAGGCTGGTCTTGGAAGGCCACTTCTTGGTGAAAAAAGAATAACTGCTATATCATTTAAAAAGACACTAATATATACTGCTGGCCCAGTTGTCACTTTTACTCATGTGTAATTGGGATCACTAGAAAGTGAGCGTTGGCTCTCTAGTGAGTGGCTCTAAAAGTTCCATTTAGGCTACTGAATTATTTTTATTGAGTTAAAAGGTGGTGGTAAAAGAGTAAAAAAATAATTTATTAAAACTCAAACCAAAATGCTTTACTTGTTACTTGTTCAAACTGTAACTAAAAACTTTGCTGATGTACTATGCAACTCTCATATTTATAAGTAGAGGTTTTTATCACAGAGCTGAAGGAAATGAAAAAAAAACATAAAATCAAAAAGGAATTACTGGAGATAAATAGTTTTTATTGCCAAATCAGCAACACGCACAGCTAGTGGAAAATTTTTCCTATGGACAGATGGGATAGTCAGATATCCCAGGAGAATAAGTATGAAGTATCTGTTCAGATTCTTTTTTATACATTTGCATATAAATATAAACATCATTAGTAGGGGCTAATTGCCCTGCAAGAACTAAAATGTGAGCATTAGCATCTTCAGTGTTGCTGTATTTTGGGTTTTTTGGGGTGTTTTTTTTAAGAATCTTTATCACTCATCATATCCAGTACTGCATGGCTGCAACAGATAATTGCTACCATTAAGAAATCTCAATCACAAAATCAAAACCATTTGGACTGTCTTCCAGGCCACCCAGCGCAGTAAGTTACGATAGAAAATGAGTATATTAGTTGTTTTTCTCATGCATATTCATAAGGATATTTGATCTGACTTTCATAGTAGGGGGCTTGTAAAATCTCATGCACAGATTAGCCCCTACAGAAGACTGAACACCGAAGGTAAGAAGATATCAGACATCATAAAAATCTTTCTAAAAAGCAGCACATAATGCAAAGAATTGTGTGTTGCAGCTCCTCAGAAAAATTGCTGATTGGGAAGAGCACACCCAGTCTTCAAACACTGTGTGACTAATTCCTGTAGAAGAATAAAGCTTCTGTCTTCAGTAGAGTAGTATGAGGGGGGAAGTCTCTTCAGTCCTCTCCACTGCAGTAATTGGAATCAGACACTCCTGGTCTCCCGACAGTTTGAAATTCAAAGAAATTTTAGTATTAATTGAATATGCACTACCCATTCATGAATTTGAGCGCATGCCAGATGAAATATCTCACATACAAATTGTATATGTAGTGGATTACAGCCCCTGTTCTTGTGGAGGGTGATTCAGAGAAAACTCCAGGAGCAAACTCACCAGTAAAGTTTTCAAGTTGACAAGCAGGTATTCTTTATTATGGCACAGGGAGACACAAGGGATTGCTCCTCCTAACGTCTGTCACTGTATTGCTACACAAGAGTCCTTATATACTCACTGGGCATACATACATATTGATGAGGCAGCGTATGAATTGCATCATTTTCCAGAAGGTTTCCCATATGCATACAAAATTGTGGTGATGGACATTGAGGGTTAGTTCTTCCAACAATCTTCATAACTGCTGGCAGTCTTAGAAGCACCAGTTTAATTTACATTACAGACAGAACATTCATAGAATCATAGAATAGTTAGGGTTGGAAAGGATTTTAAGATCATCTAGTTTCAACTCCCCTGCCATGGGCAGGGACATCTCCCAACCTGTAGCTGTGTCTGGGATTGTTACAATGCATGTGTAGGAGCTTGCACTTGTCATGGTTAAACTTCATTAGGTTGGCATCAGCCCACCTCACAAGCATGTCAAGGTCCCTCTGAATGGCATTCCTTCCCTCTAATGTATCAACTGAACCACAGAGCTTGGTGTCATCAGCAAACTTGCTGAGGGCGCACTCAATCCCACTGTCCATGTCACTGACAAAGATGCTGAACAAGACCGGTCCCAACACCGATCCCTGAGGGAAACCACTCGTTACTGGTCTGCAGGTGGACACTGAGCCACTGAGCACAACACTTTGTGTGCGGCCATCCAGCCAGTTCTTTATCCACGAGTGGTCCACCTATCAAATTGATGTCTCTCCAACTTAGAGACAAGGATGTCACATGGTTTAGTGGGAGGTGTCCCTGCCTATCGCAGGGGGGTTGCAACTAGTTGATCTTAATGTCCTTTCCAACCCTAACTATTCTATGGTTCTATGATTCTATGTGAGACACTCTCAAACGCTTTGCACAAGTCCAGGTAGATGATATCAACTGCTCTACACCTGTCCACCAGTTCCATAGCCTCATCATAGAAGGCCATCAGATTGGTCAGGCAGGATTTCCCCTCAGTGAAGCCATGCTGGCTGTCACCAAGCACCTTGTTGTTTTTCATGTGCCTTTGCATGCCTTCCAAGACAATCCACTCCATGATTTTGCCAGGCACAGAGGTGAGGCTGACTGCTCTGTAGTTCCCCGGCTCATTCATTTTCCCCTTCTTGAAAATGGGGATCATATTTCCCTTTTTTCAGTCGTTGGGAACTTCACCTGACTGCCATGATTTTTCAAATATGATGGACAGTGGCTTAGAAACTTCATTTGCCAGCTCCTTTAAAACCCATGGAGGGATTTCATCAGGTCCCATGGACTTGTATATGTTCAGGTTCCTAAGATGGTCTCAAACCAGATCCTCTCCTACAGTGGGCCTAGGGTCTTCATTCTCACTCTCCCTGCATCTGTCTTCCAAGACTTGAGTGGTATGGTCAGAACATTTTCCAGTGAAGACTGAGGCAAAGAAGTAATTAAGGACTTCAGCTTTCTCCAAATCGAGTATAGCCATCCTGTCCTTCTACTTGTCAGTTAGTTTAACTGCATCCATCCTGGACATCTGCTCCTCCCAGATACTCCCCATCCCCAGGTCCTGTTTTTCTTGCACCTTTTGCACTAAGGTCATAAAGACCTTAAACTGTCAACTACAAGGGTTTATCTTCATGCACCTCAGTTATTTTCCATTACAAAGCCATCAGACTTAACGTTACTTAGAACTGATTCCACTTATTTGCAAAGCTTTATATTCTCCTTTTGTGGTTTTGTGCCTCCTTGTCTCAAGGGGCAATGAGTCTTATGACTCTAAGATGTATTTTCATAAAGTTCTGATATGCCATGGTTAAAAGCAAACTGCAGTCAACAGCTGAATGTATTTTTTTACCCAGAACTTTTAATTAATCTGTGTCCACATTGGTTCTCTTTATAAGCACATAGCTAATGGAGTCTTTGTATAATAAACTCAGTAGACTTACGTTTTTGTGAGCATGCACAAGAAAACTGTTTTACAAGGAGTTGTGTTTGAGACAGCAGTGTTAGATGTTACTAACTATTCCTTTTAGTGAAAATAAAGTAAAATTAAGTAAAATAAAGCCATAAAGAAAGGCAGTTATACTGAGTGGGACTTATTTGACCATCGTTCCTTGTAATTACTTCCACTATTGTTAGCATGAGAAAATAGTATTCAAGCATATGGCGGCCATGTGGGGAAAACATGGGAAAGGGACCATGGAAGAAGTTTGTAATGTAGTTACAGCACTATTAATAGCTATAGGTTTAAAAAGTATATCTTAAATATGTTAACTGTATAATATAGAAACATTTAGAAACATCCTGCCCATTCATCATCCTCTAATTCACAGATCATCATATAATAAGGAAAAAAAGTTAGATTCATATTGTATTGAAGCTTTCAGTGCTCCAGTGTGCTGCAGTGACTTACGACTCAGTGTGCCAATCTTCAGCTCTGTGAAGTTAAATCTAAACTCAAATGGAAGACGGATACATTCAAGAAGCAAAATATGAATGCCAGTTTGAGTTATGTCTGTGTAAGTTAGAAACTGAAATATATTTAAGTGTACACAAGGAAAGGTTAACAATTCTCCATTAGCCACTGTTGATCCAGGTTTTCTGAAGGTAATCATTTAGAATAAAGGTCATAAGTAATAGAACAACTAGATAAGTTCTTTTCACTTTATATTTTGAAATTATTGCTCATAATGTGATTTCAGAAATTGTCAGTTGCAATTTAACCACAGCAGTTTGACAGGCTAGCCCTATAAAAAATTAGTAGTTCCAAAACTGGATAAAAGGGCATATTTTCAAGACTGTCTGGAAAATTCCAAACTATATGAATTTTGGTACTATCAAAACACTTCAGTTAGATTTCTATATTAAAATGAGCAATGCAACATGTATGTTTATTGCTATGTATCAAGACTATATATTCTAAAATGTTCTATATTTTAAAATATTAGTTTAAGGTGACATGGTAATTTTTTTTTTTTTCATTTTGATAGTTTTGGTCATAAGCATTATATTCCCAAAAATATTTTTTCCACTAATGCAGGTTTTGTGAAAAATTATTCAGTTGAAAACTTCTGCCTGCACTTATTCTCAGGGTTATCTCATTTTCAGTGCCATCCAGTCTCATCACTTTGTCATGTGAAAGTGCAGAGACATAGCACACGGACTAAAGTACCTCTTCAAGTCACAGCAAATTGATCAAATTCTTGCCCTACCGGAACTCTAAGTGGATTAGGGAAAGTGGATTAGGTGGTCAGAAATTACTTTTTTAAAGTGTTCACACATTGCATTTTGCAGATGTCAAAGTAACTGTTTACTTTGGAAATTGTTTGCTTGAAAAAATGAAATGTGAAAGAGTTAATAGAGGATAGTTCTAATGTATGGTTGGGGTGGAAGTGGATATTCCTCCTTATTTTCCTGATGTCCCCTGTGCTTCAGCCTCAGTATGGTCTACCAGTGGCTCTGTAACCCAGCAGAAAAATCACTGTATAAATGCTGCACATTAAAATCTAGGCTCAGAGCTTTAATGAAGAAAAGGCTTAGTTACTACTGGTTTCCAGAGATAAATGCTAAATTAATGCAGTTATTACAGTTGCAGTCTACTTAAACTCTTAAACTCTTCCTGAATGATCCATATTCTGATTGCCAGATGTGTTGAAGTTTAGTAAAGTATTGCATTTCAAATATTTCTTCAACAGTCATATACTGCAAAGGCTTTGAATTTGAGGATTTTGTTTAGTTGATTTCTCTGTTAAGAAGACTGTAGCTGGTAACCGTCGTGCTTGTATCCCCCCATTAAAAAATGGATGGAATTTTGGAGGTAGGCAGCTTTCATCCTGTTGACTTCATTGCAAAATTTGAAAATCATAAAATCATAGAATAGCTTGTTTTGTTTGAAATACCTAGTGAAAGGTTTATGGGATTAGTGAGACTTAGGTCCTTATATAACAACCTAAATGCTGTTTTGTTTTGGGGCCTATCCCAGTAAATTAATGAGGGCTAAGCATGAACTTAAATAAAATGAGAAAAAAAAATGTCAACTCTCTAGTACAATTTTTATGAATATTATGAATTCAATACATTGAATTCACAGAAGATGACATGATATTTTTTGTCTGGTTTTGGTTCTGCTATGTGTTTAACAAAATTATTTTTCTTTAGCTACTTATCATTTCCCTTAGGCCACCTTACAATTACTATGAACATTCTAATTCTCATAATTTTCAAAATATGCTTTGTGTGAAAATACTGTATGGCAATCAAGGAGGGACAGTTTTCTTGCAGCAAAGTCATCCTATCTGCCATGATTAATTTATTATCATAATTCTTTCAAAGATATGTGTTTATTCCATATTTCTTCTTTGTCTCTTTTTAAGAGATATCCCAATTCATTAATACTGAAATTATGCAAGTTTCAAAATTTAGCTCTTAAAGGAATCTTGGTGCAGTGGGTTTAATTCAGTTCAAAGAAGTTCATGTCTGGTAGCATAGTACAGATCTTTATAGCATTAATTTTTCTCCTGCTTAGATAACAGTACTCAATTTAGGATATCTTGAATTAAGGTTACTTTGTATCAGAATATGTACAGCTTGCCATTTGTAAATCTTTCCATGTTGGAGAGCCACAAAAGAAACATTGTGGACATGGAACTACTCTGGTAAAACCACAAGAGATTAAATGTGAAGAACCTACTTTCAATAGATAGCTGCTCTTGCCTAAGAAAACAGTTAAATGGCACAACATTTCTCTTTTCTGAGTCTTCAGTCTTATAATTTAAATTATACCAGAAAATATTCATTCTTTGCATCATTGTTCATTTAAATGCAGGACATGGATCTGAATCAGAAAAGATAGAGGGATATGTGAAAGCGAATTTGAACTTCTGAATTACATTAGAGAGGTTTAAATTCTTCTTTGAAGGATGAAGACAGAAGCAGACTTAGTTCTGTAAAGTTAGCCACAGGAAATCATCAGCTAAATTAATAAGTGTTTTGAAAATGAGTGAATGGTATAGTAGAATTTTAAAGACAGACATTAGCTGGTTAGCCTAGGTTAAACTTTCTTTAGAAATGGTAATAAAAATTTTCAGGTCATGCCATAATGTGACCTTTTCATGGTACTGATGTAAATCTAAGATTACTACACAGGGAACACGGCCTGATACAAAAGCAGGGACTGAATGCCTTTGGCCTTCCTACTCCAGGGTCTGTGTGTTTCTTTCTTGTTTTGAGTTAGATTATCACTTGCCTTGGAGAAAACAATAGAGGCAAAATGAGGCAGGTCATTACAACTTGTGATGATTTTACTGTTTCTTCCCATTGAAGGTAATTATTACTCTATTTAAGCTATCAAAGGACCTGGTGATTACAGAAGAGTTTTGTCTGTCAGGAAATCTGGGTTTTCCCACCTGAGCTTTGAGACAGTCAACCATTACAAAAGGAGGAGGAGCTCACTGCGTGCTGTTGTCTTCACAGGTAGGGAAAGCACTGGAGCACGCTGCCTGCAGCAGACAGATAGGGCTAGGTTGCTCAAGTTCCTTCTGGTGAGGGCCTTCCCCCAACTCTCACCTTGCCCTCACAAGCCTCAGCTGCAGAAGATGAAAACTGAACTCTGCAAAGAATCTAAACCAAATATGCTGCAAAACACATTTCGTATGCAAATGAATTTCAATCAATTTCAATGTTCAATTCAATCAAATTACTTCTTTCAATATTCCAGACTTGTCACTTGCTATCTCCTTCTGTCTAGTACATTTTGCACACTGAACAGGTGATTATACACAGGAACAGGGTTTACATACATCAGTGAGGCTGGCTGTCAGTATCAAGATGGCTCTTTACCAATTCCTACTCACACCTTTAAGTCTAAACATATTTTTGGTGATTTTCACAAGTGTTTTCTTTACTGTAAGATTCTTGTATTTGAAAGAAAAAAAAAACAAAACACACACTTATTTTTAAGTGATAAAAATAGAAATAGTTTTGAAAAACACAAAAGCAATTTTGGAGTTAAGTAAATATTTCCTGGTGCTTGCTTAGTGTATTTTTTTCTCTTTTTTAGGGTTGTTGCGTATTAAGCTTCAAAAAACAATAAAGGGTAATCTTCACAGAGCTTAGGTTTTAAGGCCTGATAATAAATTATTGTCTCTTTACTAATTTTTGTCATTACAGTCTTATAGGTTCATGCTCACAAATATACAAGGGTATATATACATGGTTATTGATTTAAGAGTGGTCAGCTCATAATAACCTGACATTTAGTATTTTTAAATCTGTGACCATGGTGCTAACAGGGTTAATTATAGAAGGTATCTATACTCATTTACAGAGCAGCTATGGGAAAAAAAGGGTTAAAAAAAGAAGACAGTCTGGATGCTCCGCACAAAACTAAAATGCATATTACTAAGAAAAGCCAAATAAAAATCTTAATTTGGACATTTGTTACATTTTATTTTAATCTGCCAAAGAATCAGGCTACGTTTTCTTGTATTTAAACAGGTGAATAGCTTCTGTGGAGGATGCATTGTTAAACGTGTTTTTTATCAGTGGGAAGGTTGGTTGCCTAGTCTGTAATTCACTCTCTTTGTAAACCAGACCAAATGCTGTACTCCATTCAAAATGACAGCACCCTCTGGTGTGAAAAGATGCAGTACAGCCTCTAGCAGCCCAAACTGCATTACAATTTTCAGTGAATTATAGCTCTTCTACCGATTTTCTGCTAATATCCTCTAAATACTTTCTAAGCCAAGCATCCTGAAGTTCTTAAAAATAATATTACTTAATATTTAGTATTGTAACTGCTGGTTTCTATTGCATCTTTGCAAATGAACATGTGGCACACTTAATCTTGTTGCATTTAAATTCCAGTGTGTTTTACTCTTATTATTAAAAATATATAGCTTTAATTCCCCTGCAACAAAATAGTAACATCTGGGTTTTTTAATTCATTTAATTGTAAAATATAATGATATTTAGAAAAACACTTTTTAAAAAATGAAAACCATGTCCAGAGTGTGGGGTCCAGGTACTCAAAATCAGAAATGTAAAAAAAGGTTGCTTCTCTCTCCCTTAAATATCCTTAAAAGCTCAGATCTTGTTAACTGTTTTGGACCCTTATAATGTGTGAAACTTATCTGCAATCAGAAATGATAAAACTCAACTATGTATGGTTTTTTAAATAGTTTGTGATTCTATTGCACAGGGATTTATCTAGATCTTCTTTAATATATGAAAATTCACTACTAAGATGGCTCTCCTAAGAGTTGCTATGAGTTGCTTTCATATAATGAGCTACATATACCACATTTTCAATAATGACATTTCCGAGTATTTCTTTGAGTTGTATTCAAGGAAAAGGAACTTATGCATTGGGGGCTGTAGTGATAGGACAAGGGGTGATGGGTTCAAACTGAAACAGGAAGTTCAGGTAGAATAATAAGGAATATAAGGAAGAATTATAAGAATAATAATATAAGGAAGAATTTCTTTGCTGTGTGGATGGTGAGACACTGGAATAAGTTGACCAAAGAAGTGGTGAATGCTCCATCCCTGGCAGTGTTCAAGGCCAGCTGGACAGAGCCTTGGGCAACATGGTGCAGTGTGAGCTGTCCCTGCCCATGACAGGTGGAATGGAATTGCATGATCTTAAGGTTTTTTTCAACCCTATCCATTCTATGATTCTGTAATAAAAATACCATGACATTCTATAGTAGGTTTAATGCTCTTCTGCATCCAAGGCAGGATTTTTCAGTTGTTAACTTTTCTTTCACAAGTGGAATGAAACAAAATAGAAGTACACATATATAAACGTGCTTTTCCTCCATGTAGCACAAATCTTCGTTGTGACTGGTGCTGCTATTTGTTTCATGGTATTGGAAAACATTAAGATCTGATATTGCAACTTTTATATCTACTTCCATTTTCGTGCTTATATTAAAGTTTAGCTCTTTGTGTATGCATGACTGAAAGGAAAGTTCAAACCAGTGACTCACTGCCATTGAATAGGTTGCTTCATTATTAATACCTTAACATTTTCCTTTGGCAAATATGAAAGCAAAAATTCTAAGGACTTGGAAGAAATAAGCTGCGTCTGGTTACAAGTAAGGTAATTGTTGTCTGATCCACTAGCATTATTTTGAGAGTTACATATCAAAGAGGGAATAATATTTCTCATATTCTAATAGGACCTTTTCTATATGAGTCACATTTGATAAAACTCTTTGAGAAAAAGATAAAGTTCATCTTAAATAATAATGATTTGCATATTCCTATTATGACAGTTGCATTATTCTGAAAAGTGTACTGTGCTATTTCTATGGCTTCTGAAAACATAAAATGTGAATTTCAGACTGTAAAAAAATCAGAAGAAATGTTCTCAGCATGTAATTAGGCCATGCATATCATGAACATTGTTCTTGTGACTGCTTTTATAATTTTTACATAGTTATTTCAGAAAGGTTAAAAATTATGCATGCAGTCCTTATTATATTACACACATAATTTGGAAAAAAGCATTTCTCTGCACTAAAAATAATAAATTAAAGAAATAGATTCATTGTGTTGAGAAAAATTTATTTCTCAAGCTCAAATAATTTAATTCCTTTTTATTCTATGCAAAAAGTAATTTTCTTCTAGGAGGAAATTATTGCTTAACTACTGTTATGTATTCACTGGCAGCCTCAGCCACTCAGCCAAAGATAGTTCTGAAAAGGAAGTAGAGAAAGTTGATTGAAGTGAAATCCTTAAAGTGTATATGAAAAATAGAAGACTTAAGGCTTTATATGTTTCTTTCATAAAGATTCTGTAATGTTTCTGACATTAGAAAACCATTTAACATAAAATTGTGGTGACTTTATCATTATCCCATTGTGATTACTTTTAATGTATGATCATTTAGGTGTTAATTCCTGTGGGTACCTTTTCTCATTTCCAGGATAGGGCACACTTAAAAAAAACAGGTGATTCTGAGCAGGAATGAGGAAGACTATCTTAAGTAATTTTTGCCCATTCATTATTTTGCTTTTTTTACAAGAAGATTAGATTAAGAACTGGAAGACAAAAGGACTGCTTAACTGGTTTGAAATAGAAACAATTTTCATAACTGTCCCTATTGACATGCTTGGATACCAGCATTAGCAGTCATTAACAGCTTATAATAACCACCCACTCATGCTGCTGAGACTTCTGCAAAAACTGTCCATGAAGATGATGTTTATGTAGACAACTAACCATCCAGTTAGGTGCAGAGATATAAATGGTAGATGGAACTTTCCAAGTCATTAACTGCCAGACTCATTTTATTTCCATTAGGATATATGGTAAAATTGTATTTTTGTATATGTGTGCAGGACCTATGGATTATTACTCAAATACTGCAGTTGAATCCTGGTACAGGTTATTAGTCTCTTCCTCATTCTCTGTATCAGCAAATAGGAAATGAGATTTCAAGAAGGGATTCTATAGGTACATTGAAAATAAAAGACAGGCTAGGGACAGTGTAGCCCCCCTCTGGAAGCTACAGGGAGAACTGGCTATACTCGATTTGGAGAAGACTGAAGCTCTTAATGACTTCTTTGCCTCAGTCTTCACTGGAAAATGCTCTGATCACACCACCCAAGCCTTGGAAGGCAGAGGCAGGGACTGTGAGATTGAAGACCATGGGCCCACTGTAGGAGAGGATCTGGTTCAAGACCATCTTAGGAACCTGAACATATGCAAGTCCATGGGAACAGATAATATCCCTCCATGGGTTTTAAAGGAGCTGGCAAATGAAGTTTCTAAGCCACTGTCCATCATATTTGAAAAGTCATGGCAGTCAGGTGAAGTTCCCAACGACTGAAAAAAGGGAAATATAATGCCCATTTTCAAGAAGGGGAAAATGGATGAGCCCGGCAACTACAGAGCAGTCAGCCTCACCTCTGTGCCTGGCAACATCTTGGAGTGGATTCTCCTGGAAGGCATGCTGAGGCGCATGAAAAACAACAAGGTGCTTGGTGAGAGCCAGCATGGCTTCACTAAGGGGAAATCCTGCCTGACCAATCTGGTGGCCTTCTATGATGAGGCTATGGAACTGATGGACAGGTGTAGAGCAGTTGATATCATCTACCTGGACTTGTGCAAAGCATTTGACAGTGTCCCACATGACATCCTTGACTCTATGCTGGAGAGACATCAATTTGATAGGTGGACCACTCGGTGGAAAAAGAACTGGCTGGATGACCACACACAAACTGTTGTGCTCAATGGCT
Organism: Forpus xanthops; assembly: GCA_032466535.1. Taxonomy (NCBI): domain Eukaryota; kingdom Metazoa; phylum Chordata; class Aves; order Psittaciformes; family Psittacidae; genus Forpus; species Forpus xanthops. The sequence continues at coordinate 19,516 of JASSUY010019744.1, forward strand.
CAGTGTTCAGCTGGAGACTAGTAATGAGTGGTGTCCCTCAGGGATCGGTGTTGGGATAAGCCTTGTCCTCTATCTTTCTCAGTGTCATGGACAATAGGACTGAGTGTGCCCTCATCAAGTTTGCCGATGGCACCAAGCTGTTTGGTTCAATTGATATGTTGGAGGGAAGGAATGGCATCCAGAGGGATCTTGGGACACTTGTGAGGTGGGCTGATGCCAACTTGATGGAGTTTAACCGTGACAAGTGTAAGGTTCTACACGTGGGTTAGAACAATCCCAGGCGCAGCTACAGGTTGAGTGGAGATGAGATTCAGAGCAGCCCTGAGGAGAAGGACTTGGTGGTGTTGGTCAATGAAAAAATGAACATGAGCTAGCAGTGTGTACTCACAGCCCAGGAAGCCAACCATCTCCTAGGCTGCATCAAAAAGAGCGTGATCAGCAGTTTGAGGGAGGTGATCCTGCCCCTCTACTCTGCTCTGTGAGACCTCACTTGGAGTATTGTGTGCAGTTCTGGTGTCCTCAACATAAAAAGGATATGGAAGTGTTGGAACAAGTGCAGAGGAGGGCCATGAGGATGATCAGGAGACTGGAGCACTTCCTGTATAAAGATAGGCTGAGAAAGTTGTGGCTGTTTAGTCTGGAGAAGAGGAGGCTGCGTGGAGACCTCATAGCAGCCTTCCAGTGTCTGAAGGGAGCCTATAGGGATACTGGGGAGGGTCTCTTCATGGGCGACTGTAGTGAGGGAACAAGGGGTGACGGGTTCAAACTTAAACAGGGAAGTTTAGATTGGATGTGAGGAAGAAATTCTTTACTGTGAGGGTGGTGAGGCACTGGACTGGGTTGCCCAGGGAAGCTGTTGAGTGCTCCATCACTGGCAGTGTTCAAGGGCGGGTTGGACAGAGCTTTGAGTGGCATGGTGTACTAGAAGGTGTCCCTGCCCATGGCAGGGGGGTTGGAACAGGATGATCTTATGGTCATTTCCAACCCTAACTGTTCTATGATTCCATGATTCTATGATATATATGAGTTGTATATATGGCCAGTACCTTTAGGAAGTACAAATTTCCAGGCTAGAAAAGTAAGCAAGGACAAAGATAAATTATTGAGATTCTTGTGTAGTAATGTAATGGAAAAGAAGGCTGCATGGAGACCTTGGAAAAGCCTTGCAATAACTGAAGAGGGCCCACAAGGGTACTGGAGAAGGACTCTTCATCAGGGACTGTAGTGATAGGACAATGGGCAATGGGTTTAAACTTAACCAGGGGAAGTTCAAGTTAGATATGAGTAACAAGTTTTCTACTGTGAGGCTGGTGAGGCACTGGAACAGGTTACAGAAAGAAGTGGTAAATGCTCCATCCCTCTTGCAGACCAGGTTGGACAGAGCCTTGGATGACATAGTCTAAGGTGAAGTGTCCCTGCCCATGGTTTCTTGTGCTTGATGGTTCAGTTCCATGTTTCTTGTTTCTATGTGTATGCTGAGAAAACCTGTTTGGATTTAATTTTTCTCCAAAGAAAAATCATAACATTTCATTACTTATGTCTAACTTGCAAAAGCAAGTTGTACATAATGGCTGTTACTGATCTTGCTTGAGATGGGAATCAGCTAGACCTAATAAAGTATTTTTTCCATCTCTATATTAAAGAAAAATCTTTTTTTTTTTAATTATTAGTAGTGTACCAGTTTCCAAAAGTGAACTCTTTTCCAGTCCTGTTCGCTGCTGAAGAGACTGCCTGAATAAACAGGCTTCATCCTGTCATGAAATCGTAACATGCATTATGACATTATATTTTGTTGTCATGGAAGCAGTTACTGTGATATTCTTGATTCTGATGTGAATCTTAACAAGTCTTTTACCAGCCATCAAGTTTCAATCTGAGGGGCAGGCTCTTGCTTGTGATATGTATAGAGCCTGTCAGTCATTAATTATCAGGTTACATTTGTGACCTAAACCTGCAAACCCATTAACCTTCAGTGCTTTACCACCTTTCTATTCTAACTACCATGTTTGAGTGACCAGGAAAGTCAGTTGAGGAGACTTCTCACATTAGCACAGGACAACACAGGTGTTTTGTGGCCAGACATACTTCAGTGACTAGTCTTGTGTGTTGTGCTATGGAGAAATAGTGATGAATATTTGAATTTGTTGGATTTAGAAGAGATTGCTTTACACATTCTTCTTGTCGCATTTACAAAACAGAGGTTTTGCACACATCACAAAAATTGAATTTGATTTCTCTTACAGGCACTACTGAATCTTTGTTCTTATTTTACTGGTTTTATCAAGGAATTCTGGCTGCACTATAGCAATAGTAGGTGCAACATTCCACTCAGCTCCCAAGACTCTGTGTAGATTTGTGTTTTTCTCTTGGTTTAGTTATAAGAAATCTACTAGGAAAAGTAATTCTTTAAAATCTCTGCTTTTCTGCATGCTTTTCTTCTCATCATGAGGTACATGTGATTTTGAATTTCATGTGGCTATATGACTGTGGTATGTCTTTTTCGCATGGCTGTTCATTCTGTTCTTTTCAGAAGAATAGCATGAATGCACTCCTGTTCACACAGGTTATTAGTGTTACTTGGATGTGTGTGAATTCCCAGCTTTGGCTATATCTTACTGACTGCCCTAGCTAACCTCATCCTGTCAATCTGCTCCCAGCACCAGCACAGGACTGTACTTGGCAGATGGCACAGAGCATGACTGTGAGAATGTGCTACCCTCATATCCCTCTGCTGACCTTCTACACTCATATGAGTTCTGCTTAAATGATTAATGGGAAAATAACAGGGATTTCTCTCCCAATCTTATTGTTTAGTCCAGAAAGCTATTGACATCTCAAGGTGTTTGCTTTAACTTGCAGCCAGATAAGTCATTTAGAATATTGGTTTCACTCATTTCTTCAGAGGAGCATGAAAAATTGGTTTAGATGGCTAAATAAATTTGGTTTTAGAGGCCACATTTAATGGGTCTGAATCCAGCTGGAATCCTGAATGTGTGTACCTGCCAAAAGACAACATTAGACCAGGAAGACTGGTGGACTTTAGGCCAGGTGAATGTAAGCTGCTTCTTTACAGAGCTGTGTCATTCATTTATCACTTTTTAGCAGGGTCTGTTGCAATAGGATGAGAGGTGATTGCTTTAAACTAAAGGAGGAAAGATTCAGGTTCAACATGAGGAAAAAAAGTCTTCACAATGAAGGTAGTAAAACACTGGCACAGCTTTCCCAGAGAGGTGATAAATGCACCATCCCTGGAGACATTCATGGCCAGCCTGGATGTGGTTTTGGTCAACCTGATCTAGCTGGATATGCCCCAGCTCATTGCAGGGGGGTGGACTAGATGACCTTTGAAGGTCCCTTCCAACCCAAATGCCTCTGTGATTCTATGATTCTATAAAAGCAGCTGTCATAGTTTAAGCCCAGCCCTAAATCAGCCACACAGTTTTTCTCACTCACTCCCCCTCCTTTCTCCCCCCCCCGCTCCCAGGGGGATGGGGAGAAGAATCGAAGGAATGTAATTCCCACAGGTTGAGGTAAGAACAGTCCAGTAACTAAGGTATAAGACAAATCACTGCTGCTACCACCAATAATAATAATGACAAGGGAAGCAACAAGGGAAGAGAATACAGCTGCTCACTACCCACCGACTGATACTCAGTCTGACCCAGCAGTGATCTAACCTCTCTGGGTCCCTGCCCCCAGTTTTTACATCTTGGGTATAACGTGATGTGGTATGGAATACCTCTTTGGTCAGTTTGGATCAGGTGTCCCCTCTCTGCTTCCTCCTGGCTTCCCCTCCTCCCTGGTAGAGCATGAGACTCAGAAAGTCCTTGGTCAGACTAAACATTTGAGCAGTAATTAAAACATCAGTGTTATCTGTGCTGTTCCCAGACCAAAAGTAAAAAACACAACACTGCACCAGCTACTAAGAAGGAGAAAAATGCCTGCTACTGCTGAACCCAGGGCAGTAATTCTAGTGGTCATTAAAGAAAAACAAAACAAAACCAACCAAAAAAAAAAACAGTACAGCATAGCACTTAAATGCATGTTTAAGTCCTTTTAAAGGCAGTAGGCATGTGTGTTCTGTTCATCTAAATCCTGTTTTTAGCAATTAATATATGTTCAATGCTGTATGAAAGTAAAATCCTAGGCCAGGCCTAAGCTACAAATTTCTCCACACATTAGCAGGCATGTCAGGAAAGTGAAAATGTTTATATTGGCTGTGGTGGCAAAAAGCACCACCAAGTACATGGTTGAAGTAACAGAAGTGAGTTTTACACACTGCAGCTTGATTGATCCAGGAGGGATGTTTTCATTTTCTGATGCAGTGTGTCACTTATTGAAGAGTAACACTTCCAGCCACCAGTGTCTGTGCAGGATCTCTTTCTGCTATGCTACCAAATGCTTCAACTGTAGCCTCTCCATTGCTGTAGTCCTGCTGAAGTCTTCAAAAAGTGGGTTCACTGATGCTTAGGACTCCTTCTGCTGATCTGTTAAAGAGGGAATTTTATCTACCTGTGCAATAATCTTTTCAAAACCCCATGAACTGCTTGCTCTTGACACTCATATCATGGGGACTGATGTCCAATCTCTTCACTACTGATGAATTTTCTCCATCTAAAACCACACATTGAAGTTCTAGCTTCAGTAGAAATCACATTTTCTATTAAAGTTCAAGCAGCTGAAAATTGGAGTTGTGATACAGTATACCAGTTTTGTAACCAAAAGATGTTGTTATCTCCACCATGTGATAACATGAATAATGGTTGCAGCTAATTGCAGAGTAGTAGAACCTTCATCTTAGGGATAATTTTCTGAGAGAGAAGTTACAATTTCCTTAGGGAATGTTTATCGGCAATGTCATCCTTCTGGACTCCAGAAGCGTTCACAGCCCTTTCACATGCCTAGGTTATTAATTATATTGTTTGTTCCCAGTTAGTGTTAAGTTTCTCTAACACAGGGTTTGCCTTACTTTGGCAGCTGAGGAACACATTCTTCAGATGTATTATTGTGGATGCGAGTGTGTGTGTTTTCTCAGGCAAATCAGTTTGTCTAATGAAAGATGTTAATACTTTTTGCAACTCTTTCTGCTCTTAAGCCACCATAGCTACAAGGACACAGCAAATGTGATTACTGTAGTGCAAGAATGTAGCCACAATACTTTATTAAAAACCTGCCTTACACTTAGGAAACATAGCTTCTTAATCTTTTTCAGACCAACTCAGAAATAGTTATATTCACATTGCTCACAAAATTATGAAGTTTCACAATTGCAGAAAGCAATGTTGTATCAAAGACACCAAATTTTAACTATATATTCTTACTATATTAATGGACAACCTAACAGTGCTTTAAGCACTTCATACTTTCCTGCACTTTGAAGTTCAAGCCAAGAAAGTTACTTAACAATGCATTATGCCTCTTTTTTAATCTCTACAGAGTTAGATTCTCTGTTAGGAATGTCATAATGACCAGAAAATAGCAGTTCAACAACCATGCGTTAAGCTCACATGAAATCTAAATACATTCAATTATTTCACACGAAGACTATCTTTACAATGGGATGCTGAGTGTAGCTCTATTTTCCACAATTACAAAGTCATATCAAAAGTCACTTGATGTTCACACTGTTATCTTGTAGTATTATATCAAGTGAAAGAATTGCTTGAATGTGCTGTCATGAAGGCGTAACAAGCACAAAAATTAGCTGCAACACTAAAGCTTCATATCATAGCATTGTAGAAGGGTTTGGGTTGAAAAAGGCCTTAAGATCATCTAGTTTCAGCTCCCTGCCATAGACAGGGATGTCTCACCTGGACCCTGTTGTTCAACTGTCCTTGAACAGGGATGGGGCACTTACAACTTCTTTGGGCAACCTGTTCCAGCTCTTCACCACCTTCACAGTGAAGAACTTCTTCCTTACATTTAACCTGAGCTTCCCATCTTTTAGTTTGAACCCCTTACCCCTTGTCCTATCACTACAGTCCCTGATGAAGAGTCCCTCCCCAGCATCCTTATAGCCCCCCTGCAGATACTGGAAGCTGCTATGAGGTCTCCAGGAAGCTTCTCTTCTCCAGACTGAACAGCCCCAGTGTTCTCAGCCAATCTTCATACAGGACGTGCTCCAGCCTCCTTATCATCCCTGTAGTTTCCTCTGGACTTTTTCCAACAGCTCCATGTCCATCTTATGTTGGGGATATATGATCAACACTGCCAGTATAAATGGCAGCTCACTAAAATGTATTCATACTATTTCTAAGAGCAGGTTCTTTTTTCTTTTTTATCACCATTTTAGACTTCTATGAAATGAAATAATTATTCATGTCACCCACAGACTAATCAGCAGTGAGATAGACTTAAGGAATATAAGGCTCTAAGCTGGAATCTTTGAAACAGCATATTAGAACATTGTGGCTTAGTAAGTATTTAAAAGAATGGTGGCATTTGAACATTTTGAATCTATGTCATCCTTTTAGCATTAAGAGTGGCACTGACGTAATAGGAGACATTCAGGGAGTATAAAGGCAGTGCATCTACTTGGAAGTACAAAAGCAGATAAACTGCACTCTGGAGAGGTAATGAAATATGCTACAGAAGAATAAATATGCTTTGGAAAGGGTACAGTTTATACCTCCCCCTTTCTCATTCTTCCATTTGTCTTCCTATAAACCCTCTTTGTGAAGAAGAAAAAGAAGACCAAAAAAAAAAAGAATTATTTTCTAAAAACTGTTTTCTCATTTACAGCATTGAGGTTTTGTGGGAAAAATAAAACACAGAAAGAGATACAGTGACAACAGCCAAAGGCATTTGTATTGCATTGAGCTATGGGGTATGCATAAAGAAAACCAAACCAGTTATCTGAAAATCTTTGTGGAGCGAATGGTAAAAGCTTTTATTAAATCAGATATACTTCTCTCATGAAAAAAGGTTTTGTTTCTTTGCCTGACACCTTCCTCAGGGTTTTCTCACACCTGTGATTCTTTCATAATAGTAAAATAAGTAGTTGGCCACAACTCCACATGATCATTGAGAAGACCCATAGTCTGAGAGCTCAAATTTAACTCTGTTCCTCTACTCTTGATTCCCAAAAGTACAGCTAATTTCCATTACCTCGTTAGGCCTTTTCTTGTGTAATACATTGTAAAGTGTCTCATGATCACTGCTAACATCCTCTTGCTGTTCTCCAAAACTGCTCAGCGAACAGTGAAACCAAATGCCTTGTGTATCATTAGTCCTGTCAGTATGTTCAGCCCTTCAAGCGTACATATTCACCCATCCTAATCAACATATTCACTCTTTCTAGCACACTCTGTCTGCTTTTCTCAGGGAACAGCATAAGCATTGTTGTTTCTCTGGCATTAGTGAATTACAATTATCAGTAATAAAAACAGTTGTAGGAAGTAGCTCTTATGGAAATAATTTCATTGTAACAGAATTAATTTTGAAATCTCTGGACTCCTCATTTTCTTATACATAATCACAAATAGTTTATTGCTAGCAATTGATAGTACACTTTTGTGTCATAAGAGATTCTTCAGGTTTTTCAAAGTGCTACAAATGCAACCAGAACAGGCTAAAATTTTAATTTCTAAAATGAAATCTTAATATACACTACTCAGCACTGCCTAGAGAACTTGAAACCATCAGCAACGTTACTGGGATTTTTAGTCTAGGATATGTATTTAGTAGATATTTTTCAAATTTTTAGAATTAAAAATGGTTCAGATGAGCAATTATGATGGTAAGAAACAAAAGAACCTGAGATACAGCATGGAAGTTTAATTTAAAGAGACATCTCTAAATCAAAAACCAGTGACTCAAAAAAAAAGCAATAGCAGTAGTCTCATGATCTTGATTAAACTATTTAATTAGTTTTACAATTCCATATATTTGTATACTGTGACTTTTCCTAAACTCTTTATTAAAAATACTATTTTTCTAAATATTAATGATTTTGATAATTACAAAAAATATCTAAGATTTCTGGTAATGTAGAGATATATTGTAAGAAAAAGGTAAGTAACAAGGAACAAAAACTTTGTATTTAATTTGATATGGAAAGTCTGGATCTAATTTCTCTTTTAATATGACTAGTCAGTTTCTTAGCAACCACAAGAAAGAAAAACACTAAAGAAGAAGCAGAAATGGAAAAAAAATAAAGAAAAAATATCATTACTGCTAATTATACCTCTGACACTTACTCAGCTAAAGCACATACTTATAAGAGCACCCCCACCCAAAAAATGTTAACCACACAAACCACACATGATTTTTCACTGACATTTAGTTTAAAGGGAACTCATGATTTCATAACTGTGTCAAATCAAAATCCATTTTTTCTAAAACATGCATATTTAATATTGGATATACGTATAAGGACAAATGAAATTTCATCTAAAATTCTGAATAAAGGAGAAAAGATGTTATTCAGAAATCTTCATGTAATTTTGTTCATCTGTTTTTGCTGCTGTTTTAACTCTTTTACCATGGAAAAAATCAGTCATACAAATTCTTACGTATAATCAAAGTGAAACTTGAAAAAATTAGAAATTAGAGAAATCCCAAGGTAGGTGCTTCAAATAGGATCTGAAATCTGGACACTTCAAAAGTTAGAAAGAAAATTTAGATTGACTAAAATATAATACATCTTGTTAAATGCACTGTAATGTTAAAACACCCATGGCAACAGCTTTTCTGTTTATGCTAAATAATGACTTTTTTTTTGTGCTACATAGTTATCAAACCTTAAAAATAGACTTATTCTTGCTGAGTGTTCAACTTATGTGACCTCATTAACATAGGTCTATGGCACCAGAATTGCAACACAGCCTTTAAGGTAGTTGCATGCATGTGTTAAATAATGCTAAAAAGAAGGCGGAGTGGAGACTTCATAGCAACCTTCCAGTATCTGAAGGGGGGTTATAAGGATGCTGGGAAGGGACTATTCATTAGGGACTGCAGTGATAAGACAAGGAGTAATGGGCTCAAACTTAAACGGGGGAAGTTTAGATTGGATGTGAGGAAGAGATTCTTTACTGTAAAGGTGGTGAGACACTGGAATGGGTTGCCCAAGGAAGTTGTGAATGCTCCATCATTGGCAGTGTTCAAGGCCGGGTTGGACATAGCCTTGGGTGGCATGGTTTAGTGTGAGGTGTCCCTGCCCATGGCAGGGGGCTGGATCTAGATGATCTTAAGGTCATTTCCGACCCTAAATATTCTATGACTCTAGGAAAAATGGTAAAATAACTGATAAAACCTGAATATACATTCTAGATATTCTCAATAAAATACCTTTTGTGGTTTGCACTGAGGTTGTGAATAATGAAGTTAAAAACAATAAGGCCATATTTGTGCCAGAAAACAAAGTGGGCCGTCCCATCCATTCATTTCAGTTTGAACAGCTCCAGAAAAGGATATGTGGGCAGTTATAATGGTTATCTCCAAGGGCTAAATAAATGTTTTATGACAGCTCTGGATTACTATTGCCTTGATCCGAAGAGAAGCCCAGGTGCTTTTAAGAAGAGAATAGTTGTCATTCACTAATTTGATACAAATCTCAGCATCCCCATGAATGTGATGCTTTGGTCATCCTTCCCCTAAACTTCCTCTTCCTGTCCTATCTTACACATCTGCTTTCCCAGTACCTTCTTCCTTAATGCTCTATATTAGAAAAAGCCTGATTTAGCTGGTCAAAACTTTTTGTTTCCATTCTTTCCTTTGACCAGACAGGAATATGTATAAACAATGGTACAAGCACTCCCGAGCTAGTATTCATTTGCCATTCTCAGGTAGCTGACAAGACCTAGTGGTCTTCATGTCTTTCCCCAACAGTTTGTAATGAAATGACAGACAAGTCTGAAAAATATGAGCTGCTATCCTGTCATTCCTTTTCTCATCCTTATTGTATTGTTTTTCTGGTTTTGACATCAGTGAAAGATAGCTCTACCCCAGCTTTAGGTAATTATTTTTTCCCCTGGAAAATAACAGCTCCTATTATGTCCAACCTAAAGAGTAGAAAGAGATTTTACAGAACTTCTATTAAATGGACAGTGAAAAGACTTATTACCAAAAATAGAGCCAGCTCAATTTGTAGTAGTTCTTTAAATACTGCTGCTGCTGCCTTTTCATCTATGTCCTTAAAAAAGGTTTCATGCACTTTAAATGCAAACTTTGTCACAAAAATAATTCAGCTGAGGGGTAGGAACTTTATTGGAGTATTTGCTATAGCATGATGAGAAGGACTGTGTTACTACTTCTAATCACTATTCCGTCAAAATCAGTACAGTGTAAGCCTATATAAGCCAACTGAAGTGATGAACACATAAATATTTACTTGCCTGTCAAAAAAAAATTGGTTTCCAGTTCTTCATCAAAAGACACGGATTTGAAGGACAACTTAGCAAATCAGCCTTAAATCAAATTAAAATGCCACCAGGACAAAGAAGGGGAAGCTGGGCCTTTACCATGATTATCTGGTAAAGGGCAGCCGTAAGGAAGCCAGTGATTGCCATGAGAGGCCATGGATGAACTGGGATAACTTCAACAGAGAACACCATGTCTGTGCGTTTACTCCTGCTCAATACCTTGTGAATGACACAACCCCTGAAATCACAAGACTCTGGGGAAGACCTCAGAGGAAGTAAGGGCTGTGCATTTCCAGAAGCGTCACTCTCTGTAAGCTTTTCAGGGTTATGTCAGTAATGAATTTTCTGTGCAAGGCAGAAAGGGTTAATAAAAGTTATGTTTATAGCAGGACATTTGAAAAAAAATGGAATTTTCTAACGAGCCATTCAATGAAAGGACATCTTTAAAAACAGAGAGATTTTTTTTTGGCATTGAATGAGGCGATTATTGTTTCATGGAAAGTTTATAATTGTATTGAGAACAGCAGATTTTTCTAATGCATGGATGTGTTGAATAGTGTCACAGCGATTGCTTATGGAATACAATAATACATATATGGTAAAATATATATTGCCCAAAATCTGCTGCAATGTGAACTGTGTAGACAGACCATGCTAATAAGATTTCACTTACACCATCAGTAGGTGTTTCTGATGTGCCTCCTTTCCATAAAGATTTAGATGATCATTATTATGCTTTTTTTTATTAAGAAAATGGACATTTGAATGCCAGCAACAGAAGTTAATGCCAGTTTATGACTACTGAGAAAATCAGACTTTAAAGCTATATGGGTATATTTTATTGGTTCCTAGGAGCATATTCAAGACAAGGGTGGAGCAGACTTGAAATAAGGAAATTTTAAAAAAATACTAACATGCATATTTTTAGCAGATATGTTATCACAATGTCATTAGTTTCAAGATATCACTGTGTTTGACTGATGATTGCTCTCTCTCCCTCTCCATTTTATGACTCTCATAAATGCAACGAGTTGCTGCTTAGAGTCAATAATTTGATGTGATAAGTTTCATGTATCATGAAACCTTTAATAATATGAGAGGTTTAACAGCAACAGATGAATTCAAGCTCTTAAGTACAACAAATGAAGACTGACAGGGATAATGGTATAAACCAGGATCAAAACAACTGGATATAGTGAGATCACGTGAGTGTTTTGCTTGTAAGAATTGCAAGATGGAACCAGCACTAAGCCTTTAGAAGACAAAAGCTTCAAAAGAAAACCACCGATTTACTGTGATGGTGCCTAAAATGTAAGTAGGACATGAGCAGCACTGTCTTCAGAGAGTGACAGGATTTTATGGTCTGATAAAGATTTCTGTGGAGCTGTGAGAAAATTATGTATTGCTGTCTAACAGATGAATTGTCCATTGAAATACTATAGTATTTCAGACTCTATATAAGACAAAAATATAAGATGATTTTCAAAATCATGAATTTTGGTGATATGAAAACAAGAAGAGCAAACCTTTGGGTTAAAAACATTCCAAATTCCTATTCAGCCTGAGAAGGTTCCAAGGTTTAACCTGTTAATTTTACTTTCATCCTTTCTAACTCAGGAGGAAAACAGCATGAAAACTGATGAATTATCTTACTAAAAATAAGTTAGTATGAATGCCCATTTAAATAAGCCCAGATATACTTAGACCTGGTTTAGTACATGGAATGCTACATGTGAAAGTATATCTGAAACCAGAGAGGATTCCAATCAGGATAATTGTTCTTCTTCCATTAGGACGGGTTGATCTCAGGAATATGCATCCACATAAGAGGTAGGCAGAAAAAAAAAAAAGGTCAGAGGAATTACTTCATTATTATTTTCATGTTAGCAACTTTCACATTCTCACTGCAAGTATTACGCAGAATTGTGGATTTTTTGAAAACCTATCACTAATATATTTCTAATATACAAAATGTGGGAGATTTTCTGCAGTTATTGGTAAACTGCCGTCTGTGCGTCTTACAGCTTCATTGGAAAGTAAAACATCTTGCAGAAAGGGAGAGTATGCAGGTTAACACACTCTTAACCCTCCCTTCCCTCCCCCCCAAGAAAGTGATAATGAGAATTTTTTTCTTAATTTTGTTTTTCACATAATAAAGGTCTGTGTAGTGTATGTGTGTTTTTTGGATGAAGTGAAAGTGCAAAATCTGGTATTCTAACCAATAGAAAAAAAAAACTAAAATGAACCAAATTTGTTTACAGTATATCTTTAGCATAAATGTACATTAAATCAGAAAGCACTGTTTAATGACCTTACCTTTCAACCTAATTTCTGTGGAGCACATACAGAAGCTTCAACCCGTGTTGCCAGGTGAGATTCCTTGTGGGAAGAGAGTTCTATTTCTGCTTATGGAATGGCCTCAAACCAATCTTCAAGACTGTTCATACCACAGGGCATATTTCCATATTTACACAGTAAGTTTGGGTTGAGATTAGAGGAAAAAGTGAGTTTTTTGCCAAATGAGGCTCCCAACACAGCCTTATCTGAGTGGAGATGGTAACTGACTGTCAATATCGAGTGCATTAAAATTTATTTTTTTTTTAATCTTCATGAGAAATCTAAGTACTCACTGGTAAACATTGATCTCTTAGAGAGGATTTTAATTATTTTGTCATCTGAAGTGTATTTGTCTTCAAAAGTAAAGTAAGACCTTCAGGTCAGGGTAAGACAAACTGCAGAAAGTGAAATCTGTCAGCTCAAAACAATGGAGATGGTAAACAGATAAAAATGCAGATGCAACCCAGAAATGTGTACATTCTAAAAAGTTTACTTTTGTTATTTCAGTTGACATTTTACTGAATGTCACTGGGAGGGAATAAACAAACTAATGAGGTTTTAGCTAAATCTCTGAAAACAAGTTGTGAATTTGAAAAAACATTGAACATCCCCTAATCCCTGACTTCCTATTTTGGGGTTGTTCAAGTGTCCCCTGGTTTGCAGTGATGCATTCATTCAACATGTGATTAGTATCAAAGGCATGAAATTCTGATTAACCATTTTTTTGGCACCTTGCCTCTTTCCAGTTTGAACTTGGAATCTCCTCCGTGCACAAACCGCTAATGAGGAAATCCTTGCTTATGAATTCAGTGCAGAATGAGAGATATTTTTTTTCCCTTTGCATAATGTCTGCTTTGAAGTCAGGCAGTCCAAGAAAGTGATTGATCTCACTGAAGTTCATAACTTTTTCAAAGTGCTGCCAATATCATTAAATTTTAATTAACCCTTTGAGCTCCTTCTATGATGTAGAGATGAGGGAACATCAAAGGCATGTGTGTTAGAGCAGCAGTGAAATCTTTTGAGTTGGCTTAGCCTTATTGAAGAAATGTAAGCTAAAAAATATTCCAGTTCTATAGCCGGCTGAATTCTAGTTGCTGCCTCTGCTCTGTGTTGGAAACGGCAAAGCAATTGTTACAGTCTCAGCTTGGGCTATTTATATACTGTCATACTGAGCCCATATTCCTGGAAATGTTCTTCCTCCTACTCAAAAAAGTAGTCCACCTTAAGGTAAATTTATAGACTATAATACTTTCTTCTTTCTTTGCTTATTTATGCTTGCTTTAGCTATTACAATCCTGGTTAATTGTCTTAGAAAAATGCACTGTAAGATTTAAAAAGGATTAAATAAATATATTTAAAAAATAATAAAAATTCTAGACTTTATATTTTAAAATTCATCCTGTGCAATTCCTCTTCTTGGAAAGACTATTCTGGTTAAAAGGAAGTTTCATGTACTTCTAGCTACATAGCCACTTTCTTACAGCAGGTGGATGGGGACCCGCAGAAGGCTTTGAGAGAGGCTATGCTTTCAGGGCAAAGATCAGGTTTGCCTCTACGCTGTGAAATAATTTATATGACTGTGAAGTGGGTTTGAGAGTATTGTGAACCAGCTGTCCATCGTGGTAAGGAAATCCACAAAGCAACAATAAGTAGTTTTTGTTTCTTGGGACAAAAGGAGAGAGCCTGGATAGAGGAGTGCTCTGTTAATATTGGAAAAGGCTGTTTGGGATGCAGAGAGCAAGGTGAGTGAGAAGGGAAGGAATTCAAGGAAACCCCCCCCAAATTTTTCAGGTGGGGAAAAAGGGAAGGTCAGGAAATGTATATATTCTGCTGGATATGGCAACTTTTGATCTGATTTCCTGTTAATTCTATTAAGGACATTGGTGGTGAGAGGATAAAGAAGGCCTATTCTTTCTTGCTAGTCCTGCCATTAATAGTGATTGTGATGAATGGACTTTTTGACACACAAAGAAAATACTAGTAAAAACAAGCCACTTAGGAGAGGGCTGGGGAGGGGCAGAGGAGGGGTAAGGGACGCATTGCTTTGAATGATGCATGGAGGAACTGGTATGTTTGTCTGTGGGCAGGATAATATTTCATCATTGTAGAGGATTTCCAAAAAGCATCCCTTGCCTCTGTAATGAGGCAGGTTGTCTGACAACATTGTGTATTATATTTACATTTCACCTTCCACGTTCAATGCAGGTTAAATTTGAAATGCCTCATTCACATTTAATGTATACCTGTGTAGAAAAAAAAGTTGATAAGCATACCATGGGGTTTTTTATCTCTTCCTAGCACATCCAGCACATGTTGAACTCAAATTCTAGATCACACAAGTTTTCTCCTGCTTTAAGCTGTACCGGCCATTGCTAGTGAATGCCTTCTGGATGGGTTGCATGGGCCTTTCTGTTGCTTTCCATTGCTTTCAGACAGCAAAAATGAAATTAAGGCAACTACTGCAGTGTTACTCCAGTTCAAGAGGAGAAGGCTTAATTTAGCTTGATTGAAATAGGATTGATTAAACACGTATATTAGCAGCAGGGCTGAAAGTTTTCCAAAGGATTGTTAGCTGGGACGAAACTTTAAACATTCCTCTACTACTTTCAAAGGTGACAAGAATGTAGGTAACGAAGGGATTACTAAAATTACTTTTTCCACCTGTCATCCTGAAATCTGTTTCAGGATTATAGAAAAGAACAGCACTGAATCTGTTTTGTGATGCATGAATAAAAGTGAAGCTGTGACATCTGGTAAATAGGGAGTGAAAGCAGACATATGGAAATGAAGGAACCGTCTCTTTCAAGAGTCAAAATTTTCAGAGTCATCGAATAGCCTATACGAATATATGTCCCCGTGCATGTATGTTGGTGAAAACACTTGTCACTTACTGCTTAGCACCTTTTTAAAATTCCAGAAAAAACTTATTTTTCAAATGTTCTTCATTAATAGCTTATTGTGTAAGCATGTGCAATGCTTATGTAAAATATAAAATAATGCTATTAAATTAAAAAGGGGAAGGGATTAGACAGAAAAAATAGATGCTTTCAGCAGGGGAAATTAGTGTAGAGGCAGACACAGTTGGAGAGTTTCTTTTCTAGGCTTTGATGAAAAAAATGCCTTGCTATAGAAAGAAATGGGTCTTGGAGAGGCATATACCTATGAATGTTCTGTGAAAGTAGATAATTTATTGAAATCCACATGATTACTTGCTAATGTTGATTTCTCATTTATTTTTCATTGTCATAGCTTGTATAATACTTTTTTCAATAGAGGGGAGAAAAAAACAAATAGCTGAGTCAGTACTCGGTTGTATAGAAATAATATGCCAGTCATAATTCTGTGATAAATATTGCTAAGTTTATTTAATAATAGCCAACTAATATAATAAGGAAAAGCACAAGTTACAGAAGTAGAGAAACTTTGGTTTTATTTTGTTTGAATAGGCATCTAAACATACACTGGAATGTGTAATGAAAGAAGGGGGCTTACAAAATTACAAAATGAAAATATAAACCTTTAGAAATCAATTTTAAGTAATGTTAAGTGTGATGACT
>JASSUY010019747.1:0-14070 GCA_032466535.1 Forpus xanthops
GAGGAAGCAGAGACAGGACACCTGACCCAAACTGACCAAAGAGGTATTCCATGCCACAGCACATCATGCCCAGGATGGGAAAACAGAGGGCAGAGACCCGGAAGGGGGGGGTTCACTGCTGGGTCAGGCTTGGTATTGGGTGGTGAGCTACTGTATTCTCTTTCCTTGTATTTCTCTTGTCATTATTATTATTGGTGGTAGCAGTAGTAATTTGTGTTACATCTTAGTTACAGGACTGTTCGTATCCCAACCTGTGGGAGTTGCATTCTTTCAATTCTCCTCCCCATACCCCCAGGGAGCTGGGGGGAAGAAAAAGGGGAGCGAGTGAGTGAACTGGGTGAGTTACAGTGCTTAAACCATGACATATTCACAGTTCTAAAATCAAGGTACTGTCTTAAATGGGATACAAGGTATAATTCCTGCCATTCTGAATGGAGGAATGTGATCCTAAGAATTGGGTTCTGGACATATTTTGGAAAATAAATTTAGAACGTATTTTCTCTGCAAAACTGTTTCCATTAAATGGCAATGACAGACAGGATGGATTTGCTTCCCCAAAATATGACAGAGATATTGCAACTTAAATATGCACCACTGAAGAGTATTTATTTAAATTCAGAATTATTTTTAAGCACTTAAAATTAATTGAAATTAAGTATATTAAATATCCCACAGAAACGAAACTATTTGGGCCAAAAGAAATCAAACAGATGTCTAGCTTACTAAAACAAATTTAAGAGAAAAGTGATGCTATTTGCCAGCTCATAAACTGCTATAGAGCATGCAAGCTAAGTATTTTCAAAGAGCACTGAGCAACTCTTTCTGTCTCCAGCTGTCTTTGATTAATCTGTTCTTTGATACAGGAAAATGATGTGAATGTTTGTGATCTCCTGCACCACGGGTATTTCTGCATAACTTAGTTCTCAGAATGGTAAACAGGTAAGACCTGCACCAGGTAGAACACGCTGATCTCACCTACAGAGTTCTGTGTGATCCCTGAGCTGGGATAGATTCAAGTCTCACCTTCTTTAGACTCCTTTATTGAGGTCTCAAGAAGCATCAGAGGGAAGAAGCACTTTCCTCTGAAATTTTGTTTTGACTAGCTAAACAAACATGTATCTATGGGAATTATTGGCATATCTACTGCATAACTGACACTTTATTATCTTTCATTTATCATTTTTTGTGATACAGCTTTCCTTGTTAAAACCAGCAAGTCAGAAAACAGGCAAAGCCCACTATTTCATTTCCTGGAAAGGGATCTTTGTGTTGTCCAAACACCTATAGTGTAAGCGCCATTGGGCAAAATTTTGGTGCAAAGATGGAGTTTTCCAAGTACTGTTACAAGCTACTGTCCAAGTTATTTTCCAAGTACTGTCACAGCCTTCTGCTACCTCATTAGATATGAATGCTATCATTGCTCTATAAACCAAATCTCCCACAGAATAAAAAATCCTTACTTACTAAACTGAGCCACTGAAACAACTTACATAAACTTGAATTATCTGGGTCAAGCTACCTACAAAAATCACTGGATAAAGCAGTAACAGATACTTAATTCCTTTTTTATACACAGAGGGTTTTAAATATTTTCTGTACATATATAGAAAAACAATTTTCATTGTCTCACTAAGCTGTGTGCATGTGCAAATATATGAGTATATGGATTTATAATAACAGCTTGCACAAACATTTATGTTTTGGTCTTTGGTTCCAGGATAAACATACTTTCCTAAAACAGGATTTGGGGGGACAAAGTTTACATTTTCTGTATTTCTTGATGACAGCAATTCATTTTTAGTGCATGAACAATTGCTACTTACATTAACTTCTGTTATAGCAATATCAACGACGCTACCAACAACAATTAAGGCATCAAAAGTGTTCCATGCATCAGTGAAATAGTGCTGTTAGGACAAGCATTCAGCAGAAAGACCAAGAGAAAAACACAAACAGAAAAAAAGAGAAGAAAAGGACAGCGTTATAACATAGAAACACTCTAGGCTTCTCTGATGTACCACTAATACAATCTAATCTTTCCCTTTCATTGCTAAAAAAAAAATGGCAGAAAAAAAAGACTATTTATTTCCCATATCAACATAATTGACCTATGACTGATCTGTACTCAAACTTTAGAAACATCAGATCAAAATCTGTGACTTGTCCAGATGATGAAAATAGTGGGGAGACAGAGAAAGAGAAGTAGGGACTGGGGAAAGTAAGCTGGGGTATACTCACATCAGCTTCACTGAGAACGACGTCTACTATGCTGCCAATAACGATGAGGGAGTCAAACGTATTCCAGGCATCACTAAAATAGCCCTGAACAGAGCAGGCAGGGTGCAAACGTTTGTGATTACACATGAAATGTCAAATATTTGCATACTTCTGTTTAGTTTTGCATAAACAGAAATTAGTTAAACAAAACCTGGTGTCTAATGAGAAAACAAAACAAAACAAACAATATTGCCTACTGAAGGAAAAGCAACATATATATGTGCATGTTTGTATATATATACTTTATATATATACATGTACAGACACACACACAGACACACACACGCGCACACACACGCAGTACACATGCATAACACACCATTGTATAAGCACAATGTTGGCAAGCAAGCCACCATCCAAAGTTGATTTTGGATTTCTAGCAAGGCTGAAAAATTCTAACCTTATTAATCTAAGCAGCATAACAAAATCCCTTTAATAATATTTTTATAAGACCAAGCCAATTGAAACCTCCTTAACATTAATGACTGTATGATAGTCCTCTCTAAGTGACCGGTAAAAATATTCACTGGGTCAGAGCTCATCACTGGTTAATAATGCACAATTAATGTTGAACTGTGCATAAATATTACAGAACTTATTTCATCTTCTAGATATAAAATAGGTTTAATATAGGAAACTCACATTACATTTGCAGTCAGGGCCTGATTCTGTAACCAGTGAAGTCAGTGCTTGGAACCATCACAACTTGGAACAGTTTCTTAATGCATTTAATGCAGCCAACCCAATGTCTGAAAACTTATTTTCATAGTCTGCCTTCTGACATTTCATGGCTTTAAATATATTCCCCATATGTATGTTCCTGGCATGTTGGGCTGCAAATTATTATTAAGTACTATCCCAGAGCAGGGGGGTTGGAACTAGATGATCTTGAGGTCCTTTCCAACCCTAACTATTCTATGATTCTATGATTCTAATTAGCTGTCTACTGGCATCAAAACTGTATGTTTGACCAAAAAAGATATGTCAGAAGAAACCTTGAGGTAGGTTCCAGAATCAATCTGTCACTAGGAACAAATCAAGGTGTATTAGTCTGTTTAGAGGAACTCTGCCAAATCAAGATAAGTAGATTTTCTGCTGTATGTGGATTTTGCCTAGATATTACTAAATTCAGCATTGCAAAAATTTATGACCTTCTCCTTTTTTACATTCATTCAGACACATTAATTTATCAGCCAACCATGACTAAGGAATGGGCATTATGTGGCAATGGCTGATACGTACCTTTGGTACACATACATTCTCCTTTCTTGCTAATCGATTTAAAATTACTAACTTAGCCACTATTGAAAATAAGTTTAGAAAAATGTTTAAAATTACAAGCATGCTAATCTAACCTTATGCCTCGTTACACTTATTATTACAGTTTACTATAAGATACTTTTAGCTGAGTAGTTTAAGTTGTTACATGTGGTGTTAGCACAGAAATGCAAAATCAGCTACAATAGTTTCTAGAATTGGGTAATATTTTTCTCAAGATTCTGAACTGTTAGAATGTCCAGTAACTTCACAGATTAAAGGTTACACTTGAATGCATTACTATTTGAAAAAACAAAAAGCTAATTTCATGTGGAAATTTGCTCTTGGAGACTACGAGAGAGCTGCTACAGAAGACAACAGCTCTACAGTGTATTCTAGGAGAGTAAGCATTGAGCAGAGTCAGGAAAGCCGCATTATGTTTCTCATGCTACTTTCTCAGCTCTTCTAAAGCATAAATTGCTAGAATCATTCCTCATTTAAGGAAGAGATTTAAGAGGAAAACAGATAAGAATATGATTATTACTACAGCCCTTTTTGTCACATGCTTTGGTTCTTTTGGATTAACCAACAATTCCAATCTTGCGTCAAAAGCCAGTGCTCATGGATTTGGCCTCCTGAATGAAAACATCCATTTCTGAGCTCCTGTACAATTCCCTATTGCTCCTTCCTTCCTCATCCTGCTTCACAAGAACAAGCCATTCTCAAAGTTTCTGCTAAACATCATGATAAACAATACTCAAATTTATAATCCTAAAGAAATTAGCAGCTGCCAACTAAAGAAAGGGAGCTACTCTCATAATAATATTCTTCCTGATCATTCATATTCCTTATTTCTCTTATTTAAAAGAAGCTTCTTTATGGATTTTAAAATAGTAGTATTTATATACATACATAGAATAAGAGACTATCAGCAAACAGCAAACTGATAATCAGCACAATCCGCAGCTGTGCCATCCATCATCCAAACAACGACCAGAAAAGGTCCTTCAAATAAAGGGTAATTTCACCTATAGAAAATGTTACTGTACTAGACATGCTACAATATAAAGCACTGAAAAAATAAATTCATATTTTGATTTAATATTGCTAAAATACTTTACACATTTATTTTATGAAACCTTTTCCATCAGTATAGACAAATATTGTTCAAAGTAATATGTAAAGCAAAAGCAAACAAATAAACAAAAACTAAGAGAAAATAAAGATGGTTTTGGAAAAGGGAGGAATGGACAAGTCACAGCAAATAAACATCATGCAAAGAAGTTGTTTTCACCACTGCAATGACCCAAGATCAATTCACTTACTAGCCATCTTTCCTTTTTTCTTACAAAAATCTGATGTAAAACGACATGGAAAATCATTAAAAGTTTAAGTAACAGCTAGCTACCACAAAGCTGTACATAGAGTAGGTGTTGGTGGATTATTTTAGATTTCACAGCTGTATTTTGTTTTGTATTGTACTAAACCATGCTAAGGAATAGATATTAGCAAATGCGAAGAACAATGTGAAGAAAAAATGCCTGCTCTTTGAACTTACATAATCAAAAATTTGCTAAGAAATATTGAAGGATAAAATCACAGATCCTGGACAGTATGTAGGCATAGATAATTAACATCAAAATACGTCTCTAAAGATTTACCAAAGTATTTTAGTCCTTTTAATACTCTGCTAATAAGTTTAGGGTCTCGTTCTGTAAAGTACTCTGTGTTCCAACCTCCCAGTCAAGAAGTGTGCCAGACAGCATCACTTTTAGTATCTATCAGTTATCCAAGTTTTATACATTTCAGAGCTGGAAGGCAGTCTGCCATACCTTGGTTTTAAATAACACAATATCAGAGTAAGATTATCAATAATTTATAGAAGCCTTACGTTTGCATGACCAGTGAAACCAAAAGATCACAGTTTTCATAGGATTTTTGTCAGCATATTGAGGGGACACTGTCAAGTGGATGAGATAAAAATCTAACATGTTTTTCTCCTTAAAGAGTGACTAATGGAGGTTTCATGTGATGCTTTAAGCACCTTTGAAATTATTTTTAAATGTACTCTATTAATAGAAAAAACTGTCCATTCCGCCAGATTAGAGTAAGAAACCCACCAGTGACACAAACAAGGAAGAAATGAATTAGCCTTTCCTCATGGGCCCTAAAGCAAAACATTAAGTTGGGTTTCAGACTGATCTTTATTCAGATTGATCTTTATTCAGATTATTATCCAGATTGATCTATTATTAAATCTTAATAAAAGTTAAAGCAATTATTTAAGCATGTATCTAGTTTAAAATTTAGATTACTGAAAGACATTCACATGCTCATTAAGACTGATAGCTGATTTTCAGTTATTACTGAACTATGTAATGTATGTTGCAAAAAGGTGGGGCTTTTTTAACAGTATCTGACTATTTAAAAAGTTCAAATTTTCAAAGAATAACAGGAACAGCCTCAGAGATATTTAAATCCCTTCCCTTCTTGCTAATTAACCTCTGTCAGAAATCTGATTAGTACCACAGCCTCTTAACCTTGTCCTGTTAATTAACAAGTTTAAGCTGTTCTGCCATCTAGAAGTGAACAAAATTCAGGAAATGAGGACCTTTCGTTGAGTGACTGCCCTTCAAACTGTTAGGATTCAGATCCAGGGATCTCTCAGAGTACAAGCATCCAATCGACAGATAGAAAGCATGTTGTAGCAGAGTTAAAACTCAGTTTGCACATAGTCTTAAGAGACCTGCATTAAGACACTGCATTTGATAACAAGTAGGAGTATGGAGCACTGTGATTTATACACTCATGATCAGACCACTATATTTTGAACTAGTTGCTATTTCTGACTACAGTCACAAGTGCATGGATAGCCATACAAGGATCCACAACCTTCTTTCAAAGAGCAGATGATAAAACGCAGCAAATTCTTCTGAAACTTCAGTGTGAAACAAGGATATAGAACAGGAAATACAAATCAGGAAACACAATCAGCATACTCTTGACACTGTGGTCCACATATCTGAGCTACCTCCTCTGGGGCCTCATATCGTGTTATTTTTAATGTGAAATCCTTATAATTTGAATGAGATAGGTGACACAAAAATACAAATAAATTCATTAGAAAAGTACAATAGACCGGACAGTGCAGAGCAAGACTACGAGAGAGTGGGTAAGCATTCACCCAGAGCTCCACACTTCACATCTCAACACCAGACCTCAAGTGATAATTTGTTTCTGCAGGCAAATAAAAGCTAGCTTTAAATCAGGCTTCACAGCAGAGCTTGTGACAAAATACAAATGGAACAAATAGTTTTGAAAAGCTGGAATACAGTTATACGTCTACTCCATGTTGAACTCTGGGCAGCCATGACTTCTGTTGCTGTATGAGAGCTAGCTTATTTAAAGCTAGAGTAAGATTGCCCACACAACCTAGTCATACAGATCACTAAACACCAGGAAAGGGCACAGCTCACAGCGAATTACAGATGCAGATATCCCAATTACTTTAAAAGAAGGGCAGTGGAAATGAAAAACACCAGCCTTAGATGGTGAGATCAGTAAAACTCAAGTGGCATGTCTGGCTTTTTTAAAATTCCATGTATAGCAAGTGACCACACTTATTTATATAAATGTAAACCCAGAACTGAAAACAAAGTTTTTGTCAGTTTTTTATTATAAAACATGTGCACTGCCATAAATGCAGTATGAGAAATGAACAGAAAGACTGCATTAACTGTACAGTCTGATTTGCACCTTCTTTTTCAATTAGTAACTATAGTTATCAGTTTCTCTTGCAACTCTACCTTTGAAAATGTGTCTGCATTATTCATTTTGACAGTGTCCCTTTAAGGAAAGGAATCAACTACTCACTGTGGAGCCCTCTAGCAAATATAGTGTATGTATAACTGAAAACAAAACTCTAAAAAAGGCCATTGAATATGCAATTTATTTATGCATATATTTGTAGTACTTGACCATATTTTATAAAGAAATACTTTTTCATTTCAGAATAGGAAATATACAGGTCTTTACTGGAGATTAATTTAGCATAAGATTAAGAGTTTAGTACTATGAATAGCAAAAGCAGTAATGCTTGTAGTAGGAAATAGTTTATCTGATTTATAAAGGGACATTTTCATTACCTCTAAATATTCCAGACTTCATCAACCACTTTGTAATACATTTTCTGATATCTGCATTTAATTTCCTGGAGTTACATATATACATATTATCAGACTAACACTTCTACAGATAAATGTGGGAAACATAGGTTCTTTTTGTTCTTTGAATAATATATAGCTAGTGTGAAGCTTATGTTATACTTAATTCCTGTGATGATGACTGAATTAAAGCATATCTAACACTTACCTTGGGTTTGAATGCAATCAGTTTCAAAACCATTTCAACAGTGAACACTCCTGTGAAAACCATATTCATAATGTCCATTGCATCATTAAAGAGCTTAGACTGTCCATAGTGCTGTGGATGAAAAATACAATACTTTTAAAGTAAAAGCTTTAAAATACTAAATGAAAGTAGGCAGCCTAAGACAAGGTTGGCAAAAATGCAACACAGGGAAAAATTTTCTCATAGTGTTTATGATGTACGCTTACACAACACTAACTGAGTATCTCTGGTCAAGAATGGAGTGGTTTAAATCTATTCTATTTTGGCACTGAGTGGAACAAAATTGTCATTCCTCTACATCCTAAGAGAATCTCTAGAGAGATGATTTTGAGAGGAGAACTGTTCCTCAAAAAAGGAGTATTACACAACAGTGATTTCACAAGTTTTATATTCTAGGTTTTAAAATTGCATAACCTTGTGTCCCACCTGCTTAGAAAGCCTACACAGGATAACACAGTGATATTTTTAAGGGATGTAGTGTATGCAAGTTTATTGAAAAAAGGTAGAATGCTTTTGTAAACTGAATTAGAACCAATTTTTTCACATCAATATCTGAAATACTAGGGTAAAGAAAGAAAAAACTTGGAAAATACATAGGAAAAGTTGGTGGTGAAGAATTTCATGCATAATGTAGAAAAAGTAAAAACATGCAAAATGTTAACAAGTTAACAATGTTAACTCAAGTGCCTATATAGGTATAAAGCTAATATATGAAAACATGTTTGTGTGAGGTTTGCATTAACACACAAAACTAAGAGTTGTTTCATATATTAAGTTTTTAAACCTCTGAAGATAGAGACACAGATGATAGAAGTATCATAGACTGGTTTGGGAAGCAACCTTTAAAGATAACCTAGTCCAATCCAACCAAATATGGAGTAGCTTATATACAAAATGATCACAGAACAAGTACAGAAACTACTCAGAGGTGGAATAATGCTTAAAGACACTGCATAAAAGAATATACTAAGTAAATGAATCTAAGGGGTTGAAGAAACATTTGCTAACATTGCTAAATCTGAAAATTAGACTTTTCAGATTTTCTTGCACATCTTGGGACGTGTACATATAAATTAAATTACAGTGTAGCTACAAAATAAATTTCAAAGAGCCTGATTAGATTACAAAGTTCTTTATAAACACCAAGCTGCTTTAAATATTTGACTTCAGAAAACTGAAGAACTGATTAGAACATGTCACAGGAGAGTACTATGATCACAGGTGCTTGTTTTTCTTATTTTACTTCATAAAATACAGGTTGCTACAAACTAAAGGCATTGTATCACTCATATAATTCCCAGCTATTTATGCCAACAGCTTCAAAAGAGCTTCTGGTTTTCGTACCTGCATAGCCAAGCAAAGCGTGTTCAGCATGATGAGGACAAACATGATGTATTCAAATCCAGTAGAATTCACCACATACCAGAACTTGTACTGGTAAGGATTTTTTGGAATATATCTACGAAGAGGACGTGCCTTCAAGGCATATTCTACACACTGCCGCTGTAAAAGCAAATACATAAAAAATTGACAGACAGTACCTAACAGTTAATCAACTGTTAGCAGAATTAATAATACCAAATTGTTCAGTGTGTCTTAAATGACAAGCAGTCTATCTACTTCAAGTAGGGTTTTTTATCAGTTAGTGTTAATAAAGTAAACAAGTAGCCTACCAATCCTCACTTGGTCATTCATAACTATGTAAGTCATATATACTACTCAGCCACATACAAAGAATCAAATAATGCTCAAGGAAATTCTGGTGTTTTGCATTTTTATGCAGTGTATTACTATGCACTATTATACCATTGATTATATATATGTAATATGTATAGTAAACAGCATGACTATTAACAACATGACTATTAATTGATCTGTGAGTCATGCATGTCTTCAACCACCACCTTAACTGTAGTACAAAACCCTGGACTCAGCAAAATAATTCCTGAGGAAATGTTATTCCCAACAGTTCAGTTGAATTGCCCAGCAAAATCATGTCACACGCATAGAAATATCATGGATTCATCTCCTACTCTATTAATGCCTGAAACTCTCATGTAGGCTGGGCCTTCCACTTGTTTTTTGAAGAATGCTTATAAAAGCTGACTGATAGGGCACAAAAAGCACAATGAATGCTGACTAAATTTTCATGCTTAACTTCATTTAAATGAATTATGTTACAATCAGACATGAGTACCTGAAAAAAAATACTGCTGACTGATGAGTATCTCAGTCAAAGGATTAAGCAGTATAAGGGCACAGATTTTATTATTATTATTATTCTTTTAATTTGAATCTGAATATCCCCTGTGAATTTCTAAATAAATAGGGAGGGGAAATTAGAATCTTTTGAACACCTTCAGACTATTCAGAACACAAAATTTATTTTCCTGTTATTGTAAAATCTACCTCTGCCTATGGATAAGATGGCAACTCTTCTATTCTTAATGTGACACCAACAAATGAGACAGTAAGAAGCTAAAAAGCTTAACGTAACACTGCTCACAACAAAAAAGACTGATATGTTGGGCTTATGTAAAGAGGAACATACAATGACCTGAATACCAGTTGATACCATTTACAAATTCATTTTTTTTTACCAAGACATGTTTGGTGCCCTCTTCCGACCCAAAGCAGAAAGGAAGCTGTTCATGCATAAATAAAAAAACAATACTTTCAAAAGTTAAGAGTTAAATGTTTATTTTAACCTGATTTTTGTCCAGCTCACAGTTCTTATATTCTTGTTCTCCCTGTTCTTGGAATGTAACAATCACAAAACCAACAAATATGTTCATCATAAAAAAAGCAATAATGATGATATAGATGATGAAAAATATGGAGATCTCCACTCTGTAGTTGTACACAGGTCCTACATTCTCGCCATTTGAATCAATGGCTTTGTACAGCAGCCTGAAAAACAAACACAGTTGGACCTTTATTTGTATTAAAATGACAAGAGAGAGTAAAATATTCAGAATCAAATGACAGGTTTCAGAAATGCTGCTGTTTATGGTTATCTTTTCCCACTTACATACAGTGCTTGCAAAGCATATGAAACCCAGGAGAATCACGCCACACAATGTTATACGTTTTTTTCAGAAAGAATCCAGGTAATATAACCAGATGAATGTATTGTTTATTTTTAATCCCCACATAAAGCTATCCTCTAAGACTTTTCTCATTTAGGGAAACAGTGAACGCTAGCTTGCTTTTCCTGTGTTTCTCTACGCAGTGTACTGATTTTTTAGTAACAGTTTTACTTGAATGCCTATAAGTTTCATATTATATAAAGGGCATTGATGGATAAACCTGTAAGAAGAATACTTCCATTAGAGCTAAAGAATAGCTCATTATAGAAGTAGCTGCAAGATTAGGAATCAGACAATGTATGTTTGCCCTTTATAAATAAACATGAATGAAGAAATACAGAGAAAGTGCACAGATTCAAACAGATAGTAAGATTTTTTTTCCTTCCTCCATTAATAATTTTTCCTACCATCACTTAAGACTGTTTTGTTGCCCACAAATGACTGGTAAATGACAAAGAACTGCTCTGGAAAGTGTAACTGTCTTTTAGCAATGCTGTGAAAACAAGGAGAATTCACTCACGCTGGCCAGCCTTCAAATGTGGATACTGTAAAAAGGGCCATCATAGCAGAGAGAACATTATCAAAGTTGAAATCACTATTTTGCCAGACCCTCTCTTTGACCATTGGATTATCAACATCTCCATCTTTATAAACGATGTATATCCCTCTGTGGGAAAGAAACAAACTATCTTTAGTGAAATATTAAATTAGCCTCAGAGTTACCTAATTCTCTATTCAAAGCTGTTTATTTCACTCCCTTCCTAAGCTTGTTTCATTTCCTTTCTAACCAGGGTTTTCTGGTGGATTTAAGATGGTAATTCATATTTTATAGAATCATAGAATCACAGAATAGTTAGGGTTGGAAAGGACCTTAAGATCATCCAGTTCCAACCCCCTGATATGGGCAGGGACACCTCCCACTAACCATGCCACCCAAGGCTCTGTCCAACTTGGCCTTGAACACCACCAGCGATGGAGCATTCACAAACCTCAATGGCCTGACACATGCCTGCCCATATCTGCTACAGTTTAAATTATTCAGAACATTAGGTGTCACATTCTTAGACCAAAGATGTTCTCACCGGCATTCCTCAGGATTCTGTTTTGCTTCATCAGTGCACCTGTAGAATTTTCCCTATGTGTAAAACAAAAAGCAATGACAAAAAGCAGATTATGAGAAATGAACACATTTATGCTATGATTGTTTCAGAATGGGGTAAACCCAGTTCTACCAGCAAGCCACCAAGACTACAGCTCAGCTTTGCTTTTCTTGATGCAATGTAAACTTTGAGTGTCTACTTACCTTGAATAACTGCACTCCAATACAAGCAAACATGAACTGCAGCAGTGTTGTAACAATCATGATATTCCCAATAGTTCTAATAGCCACAAAGACACATTGAACAACATGCTAGAAGGAAAGAAACCGAAGTTATTTTAATACACCTTGTCAGTACCTCATAATACACACCACAGAAGTCTATTTTATCACACTAATAGTTTAAGTTACTATTTTTATGTTGTCAGTATTATACCCACTACCATAATTAAGCTTGTTTTCTAGATTTGTCTATAAATCTGTTGACACAGAGCCAGCAACACCGACTGACTAAAATTTACATAAATCCTATGAAAAAACAGCGCAAATATTGTTCTAACATGTTGATTCAGAGCAAGGATTATGGTCAAAATCTGCTGCCAGTGGCACTGCTGTTCCTCCGCCTCTAAACTGCAGAACCTGACCTAGTATGTTTAAGAATCAGAAACTGGTTTGTGTCATTGCCTTGGGAACTTCTTCAGGCAACTCTTCTTGCACAAGGATTTTTAACCAGGCAGGACTGAACAATAAGGCCAACACAAATATAATGTAAAAAATAAAAATAAACACCTTAAGTCCTTTTGCTCTGTTTATTGCCCTTAGAGGCCTCAAGACTCTTAAAACTCTGAGGATCTTCACAACTGAGATAGCACTTGACCTGAGGGGGAAAAAAAGTTATTCTGTTACTTTTAAGGTAACCGATTTTATTACTAAGAATAACAATGTTCTTGCAACTTCCTATACATGAAATTTCAAAAATGTCTTAATACATATACAAGGTTTTTTAAGTATTTCTCTATTAACCCTTTATTAATATTAGAAAATAGTATATTTCTCATAAATACCTTAAGAATTGTTTTGATTTCTGGAGCAATTTGGGAATTAACAGCTCAGAAGCTTGTCTGACACTGTAAAGCAATTAAGTTTGGTCAAGAGCAAACTAGTCCCCAAAATATTTTTCAGTGTTGACAAGCTCTTTTGAAGACACTAGGCAAGTCCTGTAAATCTATGAACACCTTATTTTCCAACCAGCTGCAGATGAAAAGTTCTCAAATTAACTCACATCCTCTTTTTAAAATAGATAGGACTGCATTTTGAGGAAATAGACAACCTTTTAAAGAACAATCCGAGGCTGAAAGCTTGTGGAACAGGTATACTAGTACAAGCAGAATTCAGAAGTGGGAAGTAGTTGACTGATGCCCAGCCCTTGCTCTTTTCTAAGTCACTAAGGGTTTCATAGATTATGTTACATGAGGCACAACTGCTCAGTGAATCAATGAACAGATTCATTTGCTTTATGTTTGGCCTGACCCAAACAAAGCAAATACTGTCGTAGAACATAATCATAGAATAGTTAGGGCTTGAAAGGACCTTAAAATCATCTAGTTCCAACCCCCCTGCTCTGGGCAGGGACACCTCCCGCTAAACCATGCCACACAAGGCTATGTCCAGCCAGGCCTTGAACACCACCAGCAATGGAGCATATGCAACGTCCCTGGCCAACCCATTCCAGTGCCTCACCACCCTGACAGTAAAGAATTTCTTCTTCAGATCCAATCTAAACTTCCCCTCTTTAAGTCTGAACCCATTGCCCCTTGTCCTATCACTACATTCCCTCATGAAGATTCCCTCCCCAGCATCTCTATAGGCCCCCTTCCGATATTGGAAGGCTGCTATGAGGTCTCCACGCAGCCTTCTCTTCTCCAGGCTCAACAGCCC